>PVIC010001956.1:16215-57510 GCA_004025085.1 Thryonomys swinderianus
AGCAATCCTCCTGTCTCTGCCTCCCGAGTGCTGGGATGACAGACGTGAGCCACCACGTCCAGCATTGTGGTATGCGGTGTTGATTGCTGGTGGGCGTATCTCCACGCCCAACATTATATGTGGTTACCGGGGATCGAACTCAGGACCTTGTGCTTGCGAAGCAGGCGCTGGAACCACTGAGCTAACCCTCCGGCCCCCAAACCAGTCATTTTATGGGACAGGACAACTGGAGCAGGACAACTGCCAGAGGTCATCCAGACAGGGGACAATGGAATCTAAATGACATGCAAAGTGCTTTACATTCATGGGCCAATTTCTTCCTTAGAATTGAAGCAGTTTTTACTCTCTTCATTTTACAGGGAAGGAAACAGGCCCTAAGGGATAAATAGCTTTTCCACCCAAAAAATATGTGGTGAAACTATAGAAAAGTCTGGTTGGCTACAAAATCCTTCTTTGCCAACTCCCTCAAGCTGTTTTTCTGCACTGAAATGAATCCAGCCCCAGTCTTCATTCAGAATTCAGCCCCTGGTCTCCACTTGCTGCAAGGTCACTGACTTGCTCTATAACTTGAGCATGTTGCTTCACCTCTCTCAGACTTGGTTTTCTCCTCTGGAAAATGGGTTTTGCTGTAAATGTTTGAATGCAAACATGATAAAGCACTTAGCAACATCTGGCACCAGTCCTTGCTGTGAAACTGACAGCTATTATTATCATACTATCACTATTAAATTATTAAATTGACTCTCAATTATCCTTAGGAAGCAAATATTTTAATAGAATTTAGGCATTTCTTTACATCGGGAGGTACTGATATTTTCCCAAGAAAAATAGTGTTGGGGCAAATGTGACATTTTCTAGAGGCCCAAAATATGGCAAATCTTTCTGTGGGGAAAGGGGGGTGGCCTCTAGCTCTGGGGCCAAAGCCGACTGAGCAGGGAGAAGCCAGGGGATTGTTTTCCCTGGCAGCTCCCTAAGACAGTGCTGTATTTTTCCACTGAGTGGATCACAGTGGAGATTAATTCTGGTTCAACCAGCGTCTGCCAAGTTGAAAGCAAAAGACCCAAGCCCAGGGGGAAGTCAGTCAGTCACGGCATGAGCCGTGGGTTCATTGTCCACGAACTCAGGGTCGCTGGTACATTTCCACAAAGGAAGAGATGGGCGATAATTCTAGGGTTTGATAAGAACACTAAGTATGGTTTGTTTGAAAGGCAGGAACATGCTTGCCATTAAACGGTAATCCAGCCAAGAAAATGCATGAGCATGCCAGCCCAGGGGAAGTGCTGATGTCCTAGCACACAGATACCTTTCAGGCCCTGGGAGTCAGGGCAGAAAGTGGGCCAGTGGGGAGGGATCAGGGCCACCAGGTCCCTGTCAGCCAGATGAGGACCATACTGTGGAAGGGATGCTCTTAGATCTGAGGAACAGATGTTTGCTTTTCTGTTCTCCACAGCCCTTTGTCCAGAAAAAAGCCAGCATGGGGGTGGGAGCGTAGAAGTGGCAACCTGAGGGACTTGACATTATTTAACATTACAGACTGGATTATGGGGTGGGAGTCAATTATACCTGCTCTGCGGTGGCCTGTTGGCAAGAGTAAAAATTCGGAATAATACCCTACAGCAAGTCAGATTTAATTGCCAATCTTCTTCAGCAAAATTACAAAATCAAGAGGCAAGACCTAAAGTAGGCAGCTGACAAAGACATTGTGTCTGTGCACATAGGGTGTGTGGACACCCTCCAAAAGCTCCACGGTCATGACCAGGGTGGGGGCTTTGTAGGTGATCTCTCTACAGTGTATTTGCTTAGAGTACTTAGTCCCTTGATATAGTATTTTCACAGAAATAAAGGCCTTTTAGAAACAGAGTTGTGAAATAGCAAGTGCTAATGTGTAAAGCTCACAGAATTTCCTCCTCCTGCCACTTAGCTATGCTGGGTCTGAGCCTTCATCTACAAGGCTTGAGTTTTCTGAGGGTAGACAATTCCCACTGCATTGTACATAGCATTTACACATTTATTTCAAGTACTCTGGAAAATTCTCCTCACCCTTGTAACTCTAGCCCAGCTCAGAGAGGGGAAGAAGACTAAAGAAGGTATTAAATGAGGAAAGGCAAGCCAGGCAAATGGCCTTTCCTTGTCACTCTGGTTCTAAGGACACAGACTCTTTGGGTGACATGGCTACATGGCTGGTAAAAAGGACACAGGTGGATGCTTTCTTTCTACTAAGAGCTCAGGTAAGCACCTAAAATTTCACTGTGTGTTGCACTGTTCTATTTCCCCTGCAACACAATCATCTTGGAAGGAAGGAGAGGAGGTGGCATCTTGTCGAGACACCAGGAGTACAGGGTCACATCTCAACAAGCATACAGGCTGCAAGTCCGGGTACAAATGTATTCCCAGCTCACTAGCAGAAGAGGGATCAGGTATGGTTGTCAAAGAAACAGTACTGAGGTTTTAATAGAAATACCATAATTTATTCTGCTGTATAAAAAAGTCATCCTTATGTAACAAAATGTCTTCTTAGAAGAAGAAATATATTATTTCAGGTCATAAATAATCAGCAAACATACAACTGTTGGCAACTAAAAAAAAAAAAAAAAAACAACAACCAACACTGGTGTCTTCCATCAGTGCTGAAAACAAACCTGCTTCGGATCTATTTACAAGATAGTACAGTACTCAAACAAAAAAATTGAGGTATTTGGTTCTCCTAGGAGTAGACACTGCCGTTTGTGAAGGCAGAACGCCTACACAAAAATAAATAAGGTATATTCTCATATGAATAAGTCCTCGGGAATGGTAATACTGGTAGGTATGTCAAGCATGAAGAGTTTCTAGAAAAAACAGGGGCAAGTGAAAAGAAACCAGCTCTCAAGAGTCCTTTCTCTTCTGCCCCGTTTTGTCAGAGGGACTCGATGTACCCACTATATATTGGTCCCGAATGTGCTGAGTTCAGCAAATGTCCGGACGCTAGGTCATCATTATGACTGCTTGGGAACCCAGTGGAACTCGGGTGAATTAAATAAATAAGGACCAGCCCTCCTGAGTCCCCTCCCTGGAGTTATTGCATTTGGAGTCCGACGACGGGCTGGGAAGATCCTCACTTCCCATGGCCTTTCAGCAGCTGGGAGAGGTTGTGATGGGGCTCTGAAGGTAGCTCAGTGCACTGTTGGCAGGGTGGACAGGGATGGAGACAGGGAAGTTGAAGACGGTAGTAGTGGAAGTGCCTCGGTCCAGCACAGCCATGGCAGGGCTCCCAGCCTCAGCAGAGCAGTGGGGAGCCAGCACCTGGGACTCAAACTGCAGTAGCTGGCCCATGAAGCTGAAGTTGGGGGAGATGATGCTTCGCCTCTGCTTCACAAACTCAAAGGCCTCATCCAGCTTCACTCGGTTAGTCCTCATGAGGTAGGCAAGGCAGATGGTAGCTGACCGGGAGATGCCTGCCTGGCAGTGGACAAATACCCTTCCTCCAGCATTCTTGATGGAGTCTGCAAAAAACAAAGGGAAACTGGTTACTTGACAGCTCAGAACAACCCAAGCTCAGGTAGAAGGTGTCCAAGTGATGTTCTGAGAGTCCTATCTAGAGGTGGTTAGCATCACCCCATGGCAGCAATTGGCACTGCTTACTGGAGGCAGCGTGGGCACTGTGCAAAGGACAGTAAGAGATTTAAACCTAGCCTGGGCGGTCCTAGTTAGCAGGCTGAGTTTGGACAAGTCAATTCAACTGTCTGAGGCTCACTTTGCTCATCTGGAAAGCAGGACATCATGTTTCTATTTTTGCAGGGATGTTGCTTACACCAGACTGGATAGTTAATTCTGGAAAAGGTTCAAATGGGGGCCAGTGAAGTCCTTGTCATTGAGGCTGGCTCAGTGGCTAAATCAGAGAAAGAGGTACAAGTGCCCTTGCGCTTACCTATGAAGTCGATTGCTTCGTTGAACCAGGAACTGATGTCCGCCTTGTGATTGTCCTCCACAGGGATGCTCTTGTACTGGTAGTGACCCTCAAAATGGTTTGGACAGTTGGCTGAGACATTGATCAAGGCGGTGATGCCCAAGGCATCCAGCATGTCCTTTCGGGAAGCATGATAGGCACTACCCAGGTACAAAAAGGGCAAGATTTCCACTGGGCCACCCTGAAATCCAGAAAAAAAAAAAAACCAATACTTGTCAAGCTCGATCCAAGTCAACACCGGTGCCCAAGTCACAAAAACTCCCTGCTGAAAAAGTGACTTTCAGTGACCTTCTCAACACTGCTGTTGGAGTAGAAATAACCAAAGGGTCATTTCTTTTTTTTTTTAATGGCTCATTTCCATAGTGCCAGTAATTAAAACTTAGTTCCACCAGCCCACTTAACAGTGGAATAAAATCTTCATTTCTCCTCTGTTATAAGAAAAGCTGTGGTCACTTTCTATATTCTCACTGGCACCACTCTTCCAGGTTCTGCCAGCTTTTTCCACCCCACCCCGCCCACCGCCCCGGCACAAGCTCCTTACTAACCTGGTCGTACAGCGGGGTGCTGCAGGAATTGCATCCCGATTCTGCACTGTCAGGAACACTAGTACTCAAGGGAAGGCTAAGCCCCATGGGGGTCGACTGTTTGCTGCAGAGCTCCGGGCAGGAAGCCGAAAACGCTTCATATCCTCCTGGGAATACAAAGACACATTTTTTTCCGTTAGAACCAGCGGGACGGAACACCTTGAGGCCGCTCCCCCACCCAACAGCGGCTGGGAGTTTACAGCCGAGTGGCTCAGGCAGCGCAGTCTTTGTTCCCGGAGCCAAACAAAGCCAATGACAAGTCCCCAGAGATAAGGCGCCGGAGTTCGCTCGCTACCGCGCTCCAGGCGTAGCGCCCCCCTCCCCGGAACTGAAGGCCAGGGATCCCGGGTCGAGCTTCCCGAGCACGTACCTTGCAGGAAGAAGACTTGCGCCGCGCGCGCCTCGCGGCAGAGCGCGCCAGCGGCCAGGGCCAGGGTGCCGTCACGCTTGGCGCCGTCCAGGGCGACGCTGCGTTCATCCAGCAGCACCACGGCGTGGTAGGCTCCGGCCAGCAGACGGCTGCGTAGCTCGGCGTTGGGCACAATGTGCTCCAGGCCCATGGCGCCCTTGGCCCGGCGGCGCACGATGGTGCTGAAGCGCACGTTGACCGACCCGGCGATGTGGCCGGCGTTGAAAGCGAAGAAGGAGCGGCAGTCCAGCAGCAGGCACTGCGCCGCGCGTTCCCGCAGCAGCGTCCGCAGACCCCCGGCGTCCAGGATGCCCACCTCCATGACCATGGCCGGCCGCAGCGCCCCCAGCGTGCCCGTCCTTCGGGAGCTCTTTGTCCTCGGAAGCCAAGGGTCGGCACCTTCGAGGAAAAGCCCGACCCAGGGTCTCTTTGTGTCGAACCTCAACCTGTCTGTCCTTGGACTGGGCGAGTGAGTTGTGCTGACTCCGGCGGCTCCTCGCTCGTGGCTGCTCCTTGACAGCCCTCGGGCTCGTGTCGACCTAAGCCGGCTTCTCCTCGGCAGCGCGCTCGGTCTGGGGAGCGCGGTTATATGCGGACGGAGTGCCTGCCGAGGCGGCTGGGCGGGCCACAGGCAGGGGGCGGTTTGTTTGTTTGAATGGCGGTCACGTGGCTAGGCGGTGACGTCACCCGCCCGGCCGGGCCAGGCGCCACCGAGCCAGAGGCAAAGACGTCATCGGGCTCGGAGCGGGTCCGCTGCCGCGCTGGCTCTGGGCCCGGCAACGTCCCGCGCCGCTGCGAGTCCGGCGGGGTGAGGGCGCGCTGCCGGCCGGGGACTGACCTCCGGGCCTGGAGCGCTGTGCCACCTGCCTGTCTCCCGCCTCCCCCGGTCCGGCCTGAGCGGAAAGGAGCTGCCGAGGATTTTGCACACTTTTGGTTCCCCTCCTGTCATTTCCTTCTCACTGGCCGGCGGGGCCCTGAGATCCCCGGGGAGAAGCGGCCAACTTGCCTAGTGTCGCACTGCTGGGGCGGGAGTGGAGCGACAAAGAGGCGCTGGAAACGAGGATGGGAGAAAATGAATAACTTCGTATTGATGTTCCTATTAGGACAGCGGAGTGAGCCGGTAGTTCAGGGAACTGTTCCTGTTTCCCAGATTTCTCTAATGTTACTTTAAATGTATATATTTTTTCAACAATGAACAAGGAAAATGCCTCCAATCAAAGCTGCACTGGAGAAAATGTTTCTACCCAAGTGGTCCCTGGAAGACTTAAACCAAGGAAGGCCAAGTCAGGAAGCTGGGACCCTGCATTCCAGGATTCAGCCTTTAGGGGCGCCAGGGTGACCTCGGCGGTGCCTGACAGCGCCCCCTAGGGACATCGGGCGCTTTTTGTCACGTTGGTTTAAAACCCAGTTTCTCCTTGGGTTCCTTTAATGCACAAATACCCGCCCTTTGAATGCCTACTACGCGCTGGCCTCCGGGCCTCCAGCCGACAGAGGCCGGGCCCGCTCGCCGATGCCGGGTCCTTGCATGTCCAAAGGCTACAGTGGGAGTCCAGTTGCGCGGCGTTTTAGCCAGATTCGCATGGCCTGTGCCCCCCACGCTCTGGACCACGCTACGCGGTATCCTTGCCCTGAGCCCCAGAACGGTCCCCTGGGCAGTGGAGCCCGCTGCTGCAGCTACGACGCCAAAGTGTGAGATACACAAACATAAACATTGCGCCACCAGGCTGGGGTGCAGAGTCAGGAACATTCTGCGGTTTCTTACCCCCTCCCGGGGGAGGGTTTTACTGGCCAGCCCATGTTCTTGCTCTGTGGATTGTATCGCCAGAGGCAACTTCTGCATTTGCCTCCTTTATCAAATATGCTCTCACATTCGAGAACTTTCCCCTGGATGTTTCTAGAAGTTCAGGGCACTGAGTGTTTTTTTTTCAAGGGCGTTTTCTACCTTCCTTTGAACATTGGTCGATGACAACAAAGTCCTCAGATAAGGGCAACACCCTCCCTGTATCTCAAAAGAGAGAGAGAAAGAAGAAAAATATTATTTGTTTATTCTACTTATTCAGCAGAGAACTTCAACATATTTTGGGGATTGAATCATAGAATGTTACAGCTGCTGTCTTTCCACTACATACCAACTTGATTTGTCCCAATTTTTCTTTCTTTTTTTTTTTTTTTTTAAAGCAAGAGCTTTCGTTATACTTTCCCTTACACAAAATCTTCAAAAAGAAAACATTTTTATACAAATATCTCAGTTGGTACATGCTGATGCTGGAGATGGGTGTCTGCTGGCCTCTGGCTTCTCTGTCCCTTCCTGGAAGACACAAAGACCAGGTTCAAAATCCCATAGTGTCATTTCAAAGCTGGGTGACCCGGGGCAATTCTGTTGATCTGTTGAGCTCCAAGCTGGCATCTGCAGAAAGGGTATACAACAGCCTACTTTGTGAGAGACAGCAGGTATGGGGACTCAGACCCTACCCCACCCCTTCTCGTCATGATTCATTGATTGTCTCAGGTTTTCCTTTCCCAGAAAGTAGTTCTGATATCATCCTGCTGCTTGGTGTTCTAGGGTCTGGCATGAGAATGGCATGACAGAGGCTTAGAAGAGATGCCCAGAGAAGTAGGCAGAGCAGAGGTCTCCACTTAGGAGACCTCCATCCTTGGTTCGGGGTAGCATGGCATGGCTGAGGCCAGTAGGCTACCTGCCCGAAGACTAGAGGTGAAGGTGCGTGCAGCCAGCCAGGGTCCAGTCCCAGCAGAGGGGTTCCACTTCAGAATGGGGACAGAACCAGTGAGATGCGGAATAATATCAACTCTGGTGACCATGCAAGGGCCTCCAGGCTGGCTGTGTCGGCCAGGCTGCTGGAGGGGTGAATCAGATGAGTTGACTCAGGGTTTGTTCTTTTTTTTTTTCCTTCTCGGTATCAGGGATCGAACTTAGGACCTTGCACTTGCCAGGCAGGCATGCTGCCACTGAATTATATCCCCAGCCCAGCTCTGGGCCTTTCTGACCTGGGCTTTCCCTGACTCTTAAAAAAAAAAAAAAAGCTTGTATTTCCTTCAGGCTGGCCTTGAATTTGAAGCAGTCCTGCCTCAGCCTCCAAAGTCCTGGAATTGCAGGCCACCACATCTAGCTCTTCCTGTTTTAGAAGAGTTGAGGATTAAACCTAAAAGCAGTGTGGGAACATGAAAAGGACATGAAATGGCCTGGACTCCCCACCTTCACCATGTGGCCTTTGCTAAGTCATTTCACTTCGCTGTGACAGATGGAGTGACACTTCTAGAAGTTGTGGGAGAGACACTGGCCTACAAGCTTTGACCTAACGCTGTCCTCAGAGTTGACTTTGGATCTATCTTGGAATCTAGGGAATGAAGTGTCCCAGTGGCGACAGACACAAATGTCTGCAGCATACTGTCTGCTTTATGACCTTGAACAAGCAGTCTTTCATTTCAGAGCCTCAGTTTCCCCACTTGTAAACTGGGAATAATATCTATCTGTGACTAAGTAAAACAGAAAAGGCCTGCTGTGGCCTCAGGAGGGTCAGCGCTCCCACAGGCACACTCCCCCTTTGGAGCCTATTGCTCTTTTGCTGTCTCTCCTGGGCTGCATGGCGGGCTCTCTTCTTGCCTAGTAACCATCTATTAGTCCCTCTTTCCCACCATGTCTAAAGCCGCCCCTCCAGGGCTCTTCTGGCCATCTGTCTGGCTCATTCTTTCCTTCTCTGGGAGTTTCCTATTTTCCTCAAAAGTTCTTGTCCTTTCCCACCCACATCTTTGCTCACGCTGTTCCACCTGCCAGAATGCCAGCTGCTCCAGGCTCCACTGTCCTCTTCTCCCATCCTTGAAGACCCAGCAAAAGTGCTGCTGTCTGGGAGAAGACTCGGATTCTCCAGCCCGTCCCTCTCCTGGGTACTGGAGGACTATGTGGCTTATTCTAACCATGTGAAAGTCACTCAGATCTTTATCTTACTGCCCTCTGGGTTGCCAACTTGTCTGTTCAAGGGCAGGGGCTGTATTCTTTTCCTCGATGGTCTCCCCTGTTGTGTTGCCTTTGGTACAGTGTTTGGTCCACAGTAGGCCCACAGTCTGTGAAATGGCAGAATTCTTGTAAGTGATCTAGTGGAAAGTGATACTAGAGAAGGGGTGGAAGTGGATGTGTACTGTGCCTCCTCGGGCCAGGCGCACTACAGGAACCATTTCATGAACCGCTCAGTGATCCTGGGCAGCAAGAGGAAACAGCCCCAGGTCCCACAGCTGAGCATGAGAGGCAGATCCAGACACAAAGCCTGTTCAGTTTAAGAGACAGAGCCTGGCCCAGACAGGTGGCCACTTAAACCCACTCTGCGGGGGCCTCAGCTTCTCTGAGTCCCATGTCAGGAAGCCTGTACCTCCCAGCTGGCCTGGAGCTCTCCTTGCTACAAAGGGGTCCCTGGCACCAGCCATTGAAGGAGCCTGGAGCCTTCTAGAGGCACCAGGCTCAAAAGAAGTGTCCCTGCCACCTCTTTTTGTCATTCAATGTGGAGCCACAGCCTGAGAGACTCAGCAGTCGCTTGGGCCCATCGTGAGGGCCTGGCAAGAAGTGACTTCACCCTCTACTCCCAGACATCAGGACAGAGCCAGTCCTGAGAGGCTGTGGAGCTGTGTCGACTCATCTAACCTTCTCTTCAGAGAGATGATGAGGGCTCAGAGAGGTTAGGCAACTTGTCCAAGGTCACACAGTGTTCAGAACATTCTAATATTTTAGTCAGTGTGGTATGAGCTGTGTATGCAAATGCTTATCACTGTTTATCTCTGGAGAGTAAAGCTACTTTTATTATAGACAGCAAAGTTAGAGATTAAACGGCCTTCAGAAAGGGAATAGGCCCTCAAAGAAATCCATGCAAGCCAAGCATGGTGGCTCACACTGTAATGCTAGCACTCAGGAGGCAGAGGTAGGAGGATTGCCTTGAGTTTGATGCCAGCCTGGGCTACATAGTGAGTTCAGGGTCAGCCTGAACTATAAAGCGAGACCCTGTCTAAAAAAGTGGGGGGCATGCCGGAAATTTAGCTCAGTGGTTCCAGTGCTTGCCTGCTTAGGAAGCCCAAGGTCATTGGTTTGATTCCCGGTAACCACATACAATACTTCCAGGCATGGTGACTCACGCCTATAATCCCAGCACTAGGGAGGCAGAGGCAGGAGTATTGCTGTGGGTCCAAGGCTTGCCTGGGCTATATAATGAGTTCAGGGCCAGCCTGAACTACAAAGCAAGATCCTGTCTCAAAAAACTAAAAAAAGAAAAAGAAAGAAAAAAGAAGAAATTAGCGATAAATACAGTAAATTCCTTCAAGCACTCTGAGGGAAAAGAATTGAAATGCTGTAGTCCCTTATTCCAGAGATGTCCTAGTAGGGAACCAGAATACCAGTAAATAAGTAGACCCCAGGCACTCCATGTCAGGTAGAATGAGGGGAGCCCAGGAAAGGTACTCTCACCCAGCCAAAAAAGGTGCCCACAAGAAAGAGTATGCTTGGACATGAACAGATTGATGTGGAAACCAGATGTCTGGAGGAACTGTCTCAGAGAGGTGGGCCACTTTCCTCCTAGGAACCTTGGTTTCTTTCTCTATCCACTGTTACAGGGATTCATTTGTTTAGGGAATAATATCCCCCAAAGATTCGCTGTGGGTAGCAGTCCCTCTCAACTGTTTCCATCTTCCTCACTGGCCTAGGAATGGGGACATGTTCTTTATCTCTTGTTCACCAGCAAAAACCTCCAAGCAAGGTTCATGGTACAAACACATAAAGATGAGCCAGGAGCCCAGGGATGGACCTGGAGCAGCAGGCCTCCGTGACTCACACAGGCCTCCTTCCTGAACCCAGTACGCAGCCTGCCAGTGATGGCCCCGGGGCCACACCCCGCCTGCCAGCTGGGGACTGATGGCTCAGTAAGAAGTGACAGCTCCCTGTTGATTCTTTTTTTTTTTTCTTTACAGAGTGTGAATGGAAATATAATTTCCTTTTCATAATTAGAATACACTTAGTAACTAGTGTTGGCAGGAGAGAATGAGGTCATACTTTATCTATTCCAAACTATTCTTCCCTAGGGAAAGGAAGAAGAAAAGTTATCAGCTATGTGTACAGAATCGTGGGTTAAGGCTTGGGAATTTTGCCTCTGTGAGTGAGTTGTTTGGAGTTCTTATTAATATTAACCGTCAATTTCTACTTAGCCCTTGCCATGAGCCTGACTCTCTGCCAGTTGCTTCATATTCGTTGACGTGATCGTGACACCAAGCTGGAGAGGCAGGGACCCTAATCTACCCCCAAATGGGGAGATGAGGGAACCAAGGCCCAGAGAGCTTGACCGTTGTGTCCAAAGACATACAACAAGTGTGCCATCTCTCCAGTGTTTAGTCTTTTATCCTTATCTCTCCATAGCACGCAGAAGGTGTGGCATGAGAGTGGTGTGTTAGTCCATGTCACTTTTCATTTTGTAGGAAGATAACTTGTAAGGGCGCTGCTACTAGGCGCCAAAGGAAAGGGAGAAGGTAACATGTCCCCAATGTGGGCTTTCTGCCTAGGCCTTCCTGACTCACTGAGCAGAATCGGACAAATGATTCATTCATTGGCCTTGACCTCAATGGTTTGGCCACCCATTGAGAGTGAAGTCACACCTCCAGCACCCTGATGCATTCATGGGTTGGCTCATTCAGCTCCATGGTAAGCAAGAACCAGGCCTGGGTGGACCTGTTTGGGGGTCTGGGTTGGGAAAACACAGGCTTCCGATGTCCTCGGTGTGGCTGGGCTGCTCGTTTTTGGCCCAGGAGATCTTTGGAGGAGCCTAGAGGGTCAGCTAGGTTTGCCATAACAGATTACCCCAGACTGGGTGATTTCAACAAGAGACTTTATCATCTTCCAGTGCTGGAGGCTGAAAGTCTGAGGTCAAGGGACTGGCAAGGCTGGTTCCCTGTGAGGGCTGTAAGGGAGAACCGGTTCCATGCTCCTCCTCAAGTCTCTGGTTTTTGCTGGCTGTCTTCAGTGTTTCTGGGCTTGAGGACATAACCCCCATCTTTGCTTCACCCTCACGTGGAGCTCCTGCTGGGTGTGTGCCCGTGTATCTAAATTTTCCCCTTTCTCAGCTGGATTATGTCCACCCCAATGACCACATTTTAACCTGATAACCTCCACACAGACCCCATTTCCAAAGAAGGTCACATTCTGAAGTCCTGAGGGCTGCACTTCAGTTTATCCCCTTGGGGACTATTAATAGGAATGTGTCCCAAAGAGGACCCCCCCACCATGTAGTGAAAGTGTGCTCTGGGTTTGAGGCAAAACATGGCTCAATGCCACAAAGATATTCATTCACCCTCTCCCTCCGCTCAGTAAATGTATCCATTCAACACAACTCTCATGAAAATACCAAGAGTGGGTGACTTTGTTTTGGTTCCGTTTTTTTTTTTTCTGGAGATAGACAAGCTGAGTCTGAAGCTGATATGAATAAATGACCAAATAGCCAAGAAAATGAAAAAGGAAGGGTAGGCCCTACCAGGTAGTAAATCATGCCACACAGCCTCTGTGACTAAAATGCTTGTAATTGGAAGTATTACAGTATTGGAATAGCCAGGCAGAGCAATGGAAACCCAGAAAGGTACCAAGTACATATAGGATTTTGGTAATGACCAAGATAGTACATCAGATCACTAGGACAGAATAGACTTTTCATTTTTAAGAGTAGGAAATGTTACTGGGGAGTAGAAACAGCTCCCTGAATGGATTGCCAATGAGCTCACTTCTCTAAGACAGTTTTATACAGCAAAATCAGGAGAGGGGTATAATGTGGGTCAAAACTGCTATCGACCAATAAGATTATGATTACAACTACGCAGTTTTATGCATATTTGCATGAAAGATTTCACTGTAGGGGGGCTCCTCTTTGGGATGCAGGTTCTAAGAAAGGTTGAATTATGTCCCCAAAGGGATCTACTGAAGTCCTAACCCCCAGGACTTCGGAATGTGACCTTCTTTGGAAAAGGGGTCTATGTGGAGGTTATCAGGTTACAATGTGGTCACTGGGGTGGGCCTCATCCAGCTGAATGGTCCCCTCGCAAAAGCGGAAACCACCAGCAAACCCCAGAAACTTGGAGAGGAACAGGGAACCGGTTCTCCCTCATAGTCTTGCTTTTATGCAAGAGAATATGATGATATCATTAACCTTGGTCGATAATCTATAGTTTTAATCTTGTCTTTAGTCTTAGCCATAGTGAGTGGGAGAGAAGACCGACCCTTAATGAGATAATGGTTTATTTATACAGAAAATCTGAAAAGGGTACCAGTTATCTTAAGCTTCCATTTATCCCTGCGTGAAGTATGTACATCTGGCCAATGTGACTTTAAACTTTTTTTGATCAGCCTCCAGCCACAGTCGAGATGTGTTCTCATCTACTGCACCAGCTCCCTTGAGGCCCTAGCCCTGTCCAACTGGCGTTGACATTTCCACATAATTTAGCTGTCTACAATATTCCACCCTCTGAACTATAACCCTAATTTCAGTTAGAGGAGAATGGGTCCAGTTTCCGCCTAGCTGCTTCAAGCTGAGAAGGACTGTGGGACACTATTGTCCTAGCAGTACTGGGACAATTGAATAACCATTTGGCTAAACAGTAAAAGTGAATTCACACCTCATGGAAAATACCTGGATAAACACAAAATGGACCAGAGATTCCGCTTCTAAATGCAAACCTTACAACTTGTAAAACATGAGATATTCCTTTATAATTGAGGACATTTTGAGTCTATTTAAGAATCAAACTCCATAAACAATAAAAGAAAAGGCCTGACAAATTCAACTACCTAAAAATTAAAATAAAAAAATTTTTAATTTATTTTTATCTTCATCAGTACATTGTACAGACACATCATGATCTAAAATAAAAATTTTAATTAAAATAATTTTTTTTTTGAGACAGGGTCTCACTTTGTAGTTCAGACTGGCCCTGAGCTCACTATGTAGCCCAGGCAAGCCTTGAACTCAGCAATCCTTCTGTCTCTGCCTCCGGAGTGCTGGGATTACAGGTGTGAGCCACCTCGCCCCACTGTAGTATGTGGTTTTGATTGCTACTGGGCATGAGTCACCACGCCCAGCATTGTATGTGGTTACCAGGGATTGAACTCAGGACCTTGCTCTTGTGAGGCAGGCTCCAGAACCACTGAGCTAAATCTCTGGCCCCTAATTAAAATAAATTTTAGGGGCCGGAGGTTTAGCTCAGTGATTCCAGCATCTGCCTTGCAAGCACAAGGTCCCTCAGTTCAATCCCCGGTACCACATGCACAATGCCAGGCATGGTGACTCATGCCTGTAATCCCAGCACTCAGGAGGCAGAGGCAGGAGGATTGCTGAGTTCAAGGCTTGCCTGGGCTACATAGTGAGCTCAGGGCCAGCCTGAACTACAAAGCAAGATCCTGTCTCAAAAAAAAAAAAAAAAAAAAAAAAAAAAAAAAAAAAAAAAAAAAAAAAAAAGAAAGAAAGAAAGAAAAGAAAAAGAAGATACACCCCCTAATAAATAAAATAAACAAGGCATGTTAAGTGAAATAAGCCAGGGACAGAAAGAGATGTACTGTGTGATTTCCCTGATATGGTGAATCTTAGGAAGTCAAACTCATCAAATCAGAAAGTAGAAAGCTGGTTGTCAACAGTGGAGAGGTGGAGGATATGGGAAGATGTTTGTCAAAACATATAAAATTTCAGCTATACAGGATGAATAAGTTATTATTCAGCACAGTTAACAGTAATATGAACTTGAAATATGCTTTAAAAAAAAGTAGATTTTTTTTTGTGTTCTCACCACAAAACAATCTGCATGTGAGGTGATAAATATGCTAATAAGCTTATGTGTGGTAACCATTTCACCTGTTTATGATATCAAAGCATTGCATTGTACACCTTAGATATAAGCTCTTTTGTCAATTATATTCAGTTAAGACGGAAGGGAAAAGAGGGTTACATGAATGGTGTTCTTTATGTCTGAAACTTTTCGTAATAAAATGTGGGGCCCAGTCTCATGGCCTCAGTGACTTCAGGCGATGTGGAAGTTGATGAGACAGGAGTGTCATTAGCATGACCCATTGCTTAATGTGGGTGCTGGGTCTTTTTCAACAGCTAATGAATTCATCTTCACCCAGTCCCCATGAGGAAGTCCTCATTTACAGCCAAAGACGTTGAGACCCAATAATCCTAACTGTGACAAGTCCAATAATCCTAACTGTGACAAGTTCAAGGCTATGTGTAGCTGCCCTGTCTGCTGAATGATTTCCGTCTGATGTGTGAGCCAGTCCAAGTCATGAACAGGGTCTAGACCCAGGAAACCATCATTATTCCTTATGCTTAATAAATAAACTGGGGTTGGCTCAGTAAAAGAACACCCACTGCTGGGCATGGTGGCTCACGCCTGTAATCCCAGCACTCAGGAGGCAGAGACAGGCAGATTGCTGAGTTCGAGGCTTGCCTGGGCTACATAATGAGCTCAGGGTCAGCCTGAACTACAAAACGAGCGAGACCCTGTCTCAAAAAAAAAAAAAAAAAAAAAAAAGAGCACCCACTTAGGTGAAAGGCCCTGGTGTTATCCCTGGTGCACAAGCCAATAAAAGGTAATACACTGCACTAAGTTCAGTTTTCTTGATACCTGCCAAAGGGTTAATAGAGCCATGTGGGGTGGTGCATGTGTGTAATCTCAGCATTTGGGGGGCTGATGCACAAGGATCACCCAAAAGTTCAAGGCCAGCCTGGACTACATAGGGAGACCCTGTCTCACAAAAAAAAAAAAAAAAAAATGGGGGCAGGGTTAATAGCGATCTTCCTGATACATCTTATTGGCACTAGCTTTAGACAAGGGCTAATCATCTGTTCTCTAATTGAGACTCCAAGGTTTCAGACACTACTGAAGAATGAAGAATAACAAGGAGATTGTAATAAAACAATTTTTTTGTTTTGTTTTGTTTTTTGAGACAGGGTCTCGCTTTGTAGTTCAGGCTGGCCCTGAGCATGCTATGTAGCCCAGGCAAGCCTCGAACTCAGCAATCCTCCTGCCTCTGCCTCCCAAGTGCTGGGATTACAGGCGTGAGCCACCATGCCTGGCTATAAAACAGTTTTGAAATCTAACAATTGGGCTGGAAGTTATATACAGTCAGTGGGAAGGTAGAGGCTGAAAGTATAGAAGGAAAAACCAACTCAACCTCAGACTCCCTTTCTGTTGCTCTACTGTCACAATATAGATTTGTGAGGAGGGGAGTGTCCCCTAAACACCAAAGAGCCAGCAGTTGTGCAGTGGATGCCAGGTGGGTGTCCTCCAATCCCGTTCATGTCTGACACTGTCTACCTGGAGAAAGCGTCAGATCCCAGAGGTTGAGGGCACAGTCCCCAAGACTCTCCACAACTACATGCTGATTGCATGCCCCAGGTTGTTTTATCTGTGCTTTTGACCAGCCAGTATAATTAGGGTTCTCACAAATCTCTCCTTAGGCTCCTTTAATTTGTTTGAGTGGCTTGCAGAACTCAGGGCAACTCATATACCAGTTGATTGTGAAGAATGTTACAAAGGTGCATGCAAAGAAAAGGCACATAGGGTTAGATGTAAGAAGAGGTACGTACTTCTCATGTCTCCCCACCCCCCCCCCAGGAGTCTCTGGCTGCTGACCATAAGTGCATCAGATGGGTTTTTATGGAGATGTCATTGTACAGGTGGGATTGAATCATGGACTATTGTGTGGAAATATGACTGGACAGAAAGTGTCTGATCTGATGCTAATGGACAAAGACCTGCCTGTGTGGATTCTTGCTGACCTCTTTACAGCCTTCCCTAGACCTAGGTATGGAGCAGGCCTCTTCAGAACTAGGGTCTTTAGATCTACTGTCAATTTCTTTTTTTTTTTTTGAGACAGGGTCTCACTTTGTATTTCAAGCTTGGCCCTGAGCTCACCATGTAGCTCAGGCAAGCCTCAAACTCAGCAATCCTCCTGCCTCTGCCTCCCAAGTGCTGGAATTTCAGGTTTGAGCCACCAAGCCCAGCATTTGCCGTATGTGGTACTGATTGCCATGCCCGGTATTGTTGTATGTAGTTACCAGGGATCGAATCAGGGACCTTACGTTTGCTAGGCAGGCACCAGAACCACTGAGCTAAATCTCCTGCCCTATTGTCAATTTCTTTCATGGCCTGCTCCAAGAGGTGAAGGTTAGTTTCTACGACACTGCTTTGGGGAACAGAAATACTAATTTCTACGGTCTACTTTAGAGGAAGAACCATGGACAAAATTCATAGCATGGTACTACATAGGGCATTCTATAAATGGAGGCCTTTTAACAAAAGAGAATAATTGAAGCAAAATTCAATCTCTTTCAAAGAGAATTTAACTCTGCAGAGTGTTTGCAGTGATTAAAAAATTAAAATGCAGGGCTGGGGATTTAGCTCAGTGGTTCCAGCATCTGCCTCACAAGCACAACATCCCAAATTAAATCCCTGGCACCACAACACCACAATGCCAGACATGGTGGCTCACACCTGTAATCTCAACACTCGGGAGGCAGAGGCAGGAGGATTGCTGTGAATCCAAGGCTTGCCTGGGCTACATAGTGAGTTCAGGGTCAGCCTGAACTACAAAGCGAGACCCTGTCTCCAGATAAACAGTTAAAATGCAAATATTTCACAGTTTAAAAAAGGAAATATATAGTGTAGGCCTGCCCCTGTACCCAGGTTTAAATTCCAGCATGTAACCTCAGAGGATATAAGCTTCCCTCCTCTCCAGAATGGAGTTGCCGGTATCACCTTCCCCCAGGACTCTCCAGAGGGAGAAGTAATTGACTTGCTATTGCCAGCTCACAAAACCCTTGAAGAGTTAGGGTGTTTTGAGCCTGAGCTCCTTGCTCCCTGTCTTCCTCCCTTCTCTCTGTGGAGGATCCACACTGGCCTGGGGCTGTCCATTGTCCAGCAAGGAAAAGACTCATACGAAAATGATTTCAACACTCAGGAAGTCGAAAACAAAGATAGGAGGAGGCACCCAGCTAGGGTGGGAAGACAGAGAGGGAAGGGTGAGGTGAGTATTTTAAAGGATACATTACCCCCACAGCAGGCCCTACTGCCTACCCCTTTCTGGACACTGGGCTCCTCCCTGACCCTCTCCTGCTTCTCAGGAAAAACCCAGGTAACCAAGGAAAGACAAAGGGAGCCCTGCTTCTCAACCCTTCTTATAACCAGCGCCAAAGTGGTCAACTAAGAATAGTAACAGAACGATAATTAGGTAAAACTTTATAATATACCTCCCAAAATGTATACAGTGAAAGCCAGGGACTTAGCTCAGTGGGGTCACCATCTACCTTGCAAGTCCAAGGTCACAAGTTTGATCCCTGGTACTGCAAAAAAATGAAAACAAAACAAAGCAAAAACAGTCATGTATACAGTGACTATATATCATACATATTTAGTGATTCCTTAATATTGTGTGAGATGGTTTCTAGGGCTTCCACAGATATAAAAATCCATGGATGCTCAAGCCCCTTATATAAAATGGCATCTCATTTGCATAAAAACTACATACACAAAAACAGTAAACAAGAGACATGCACAAACATTTCAAAGAAAATATTTGAAATAGCTAATAAACACAAAAACAGGTGTTCACATACCACATACTACTGTGCCGGGCATGGTGGCTCCCACCTGTAATCCCAGCACTCAGGAGGCAGAGACAGGAGGATTGCTGAGTTCGAGGCTTGCCTCGGCTACATAGTGAGCTCAGGGCCAGCCTGAACTACAAAGCAAGACCCTGTCTCAAAAAAAACCAAAAACAAACAAAAAAACAGGTGTTGAACACCACTATCCATTAGGGAATAAAGACTGAAATGATAATGAGCTACTACTTCACACCCATTGGAATGACTGTAATCAAAGGACAGATAATAACAAATCCTGGGTATGATGTATAGAAACAGCTCTTATATCTTACATGTGAGAATATAAAATGGCTTACCCTTTGTGGAAAACAATTTAAAGAGTTAAATATAATGTGACCCAGCAATTCCACTTCTGTATACTCAAGAGAAATGAAAACTGAAGTATATCTACACAAAACTTGTAAATCAATGTTCATTTCAGCATTATTTATAATAGTCCCAAACTGGAAACACTTTGAAAGTCTACCAATTGGTAATTGAACAGGAAAAAGGTAATCTAACCCTACAACATATCATCAATGACATATGCTACAATATGATGAACAAAAGAAGCCAGACCCAAAAGATTATTTATCATATGATTCCACTAATTTACCAGAAAAGGCAAATTTGTTTTTGTTGTTTGTTTATTTTAGTTTGTTTTTGTTTTTGTTTTGAGACAGGGTCTGGCTTTGTAGTTCAGGCTATCTCTGAAGTCACTATGGAGCCTAGGCTTAGTCTCCGAACTCAACAATCCTCCTGTCTCTGCCTCCCAAATGCTGGGATTATAGATGTAAACCACCATGCCTGGCATTGTGGTATGTGGTGCTGGGGCAAATTTTTTTAAAATTGGTTTTATTGGTACATTTTATACACACATTATGATCATGATCAACATGGAGAATTTGTGCCAGTTCATGAAATGGCTTAATTCTCATTTTTTCCCATTCCCTGACCTCCCACAACTCCCACCTCCTGTATACATAAGCTTTGTTTCCTTTTTTTTTTTTTTGAGACAGGGTCTCACTTTGTACTTCAGGCTGGCCCTGAGCTCACTATGTAGCCCAGGCAAGCCTTGAACTCAGCAATCCTCCTGTCTCTGCCTCCTGAATGCTGGGATTACAGGCATGAGCCACCATGCCCGGCTCCTTTTTTTAAAAACCATCAAATTCAGAAAAGGCAAAGCTAGACAGAGAGTAAATAGATTAGTGATTGTTCTGGGCTGGGGTGAGAATGCTGAATTGTGAACATGAATAGGATGAATTTTAGAATATTTAAAATGTATAGAGGGAGAGGAATGGAAAAGATAAAATATATCACAATAAGTTTATTTTTAAAAAATTGATTCAAGTTTCAGTTTTATGGTAATGTCTTACTTATTCTGCCCATTAATAATTCCATTGGAGAATATTTCATTATTAGTGGAACTTGATCTAAGTGAAATTTAACATCTTTGTATATTGATTTTGGTTATTAACTAAAAAGTTAGTGAAAATAATTATGATCTAAACTATTGTCAGAAAAGTTATAAGAAATGCCTGGTGTTGTTATATTCACGTTATAATTCAGTGTTTGACTAGGAGAAAGAATCTCTGGTTTCATTCACTAGCAGGAAATAAAGTTGGCATGGCCCAGTGTGGTGATGCATGGCTATAATCTCAGTAACTGGCAGAGGCAGAGGCAGGAGAACCGCAGAGAGTTCAAAGCCAGCCTGAACTACGTAGGGAGACCCTGTCTCAAAAAACAAAAAGCAAAAAAGGTGGAGGAAAAAAAGAAAGAGGAAGAAAAAGAATAAACTGATATGTTTATTCATAAATTGTGAAATGACAACCTCAACACTGGATGGCCTCCTCTTGGTGTTTCTTCTGTAGTTGATTTTTTTTTTGTAGTTGATTTTTAGCATAATTTTCTATGATCCATGAATGGAGTTGAGTGGACAGGTGTTTATATTAATTCCTATAAAAAGTACATAACTGATTACTAGGGAGACAGGCAGGTCATCCAACTTCCCAGTGTTTTTGAGGCCTATCAGTTAAACCCAAGGCATTTAGCCAACATTCTACTATAAAAACCCACAGGGGACAAAGGGTGAAGGCAAATTGGGAACTTAAGAAACAAACAAGGCCATAAATTGCTCTTTTTACCATAGCTACCCTGAAATGTTTTCCTTTTTCCCTGTGGCTTTAGACAAGCTCTGGTTCTCTGGGCAAGCACTGGGTAGGGAGAAGCAAGGGGCAAGAGTTCAAGGTTCAGTTTGAGATTCAATTTGTTCCTGGCCAAGAATCTTCCTTGCTTCTGATAGGCTGGGATAGCCACCATCTTTTCTGCCATAGAGCACTAATTACTGCATGGGGAGGTTTTGTAGCACTTCCCACCACGCGGGATTAGTGCAGTTTTTATGTTGGGCTCTCTGCTTGGGAGTAAATAATACTCATTCTTTTTTTTTTTTAATAATACTCATTCTTGAACAAAGTCCAGGACATGTGAGACTTCATAAACAGTGGGTAAGTTAATGAGTAAATGTGATCAGAAAGCCAGTGCTAAGCAGAAAGAGGATGATACTTCTGGATTCTGTTTCACTAGTATGATCTTTGACTGAGACCTATATTCATGTGAGATTAAGAAAAAAGCAAACAGCCAAAGTAGTTGATTGTATATAAGCCAAAGTATTATATATATATATACATATATATATATATATGTATATATATATATTTTTTGAGATAGGGTCTCACTTTGTAGTTCAGTATGGCCCTGAGCCCACTATGTAGCCCAGGCAAGGCTCAAACTCAGCAATCCTGCCTCTGCCTCCTGAGTGCTGGAATGACAGGCGTGAGCCACCACGCCTGGCCAAAGTACAATATATTTAACATAATGAATTGTAGACTATGTATAAGAGAGTTTTAGGCAAAAGGAAGAAAAGTCTACTTATAAGTGAGTGAAGAGAGCTAATATCTCCTCTTCCTTGAAAAACTCAGCAAATAGGAAGTAAGAGGAGAAGAAATATAGATGAGTAGAAATCTTGGTTGGGAAATCTGATGTATCTGGATGGTAATAATGTTCAATGAAAAAGAAGGAGGGAGGAAGGGATGAGAAGAGAGGGGAGAGGCCAGTACGGGCAGCGCAGAACACACCGAGGTCTTGGACCAAACCTCTGAGGGTGACTAAAGAGACTGGGGCTTCTCCTGTGAATGGAGCCAGAGCTCTCAAGGCTGAGTAATGACCCGATTACTGCCAGAATGACAGGGCCCATTTCTTGGAGTTCACAGCGCAGTGTCTTCTGCACTAAGCCCACTAATTAACATCATGACTATGATTTTATCCCCTGAATACCTGGAAGCCCAGACTAGTAGGCCTTCTTTCTAATAGCCTGTGGCAGAGCAAGTCCCTGCCCTGGGCTCCACTCCTGGCTGGAGAATGGGGCAGTGGAGGACAGAGTCCACGGGCCACATGCCACCTTGCACCTCAGTTTCTCTAACCTCGGAATCTGTTCCCCATCTGGGGATGGAGGAGTAGCAGCAACACCTCTGCATGAGTCACTCGGGCTCTGGAGGAATAGGGCCTTCGCAGCCTGAGCCGATACCTGGGCAGGAGCTTGCGGCCTACAGCTTGTCACAGGCCACCCCATCCTGGGCAGTAGGAATATGGGGTGGGTGAGACACCTCTCCAGACCACACACCACATACACATACAGAGACACAGACCCACACAAATACATAAAGACATGAATCAATCCAGACACACACAGATGAAAGCATAATTACACACTGATATAGTCCCTCAGCAAACAGACACATAGAAATCTGAGGCATACATACATGTAGACACATATAGCAATACACGGTACATACACATGCAGAACACAAACTTAATACCCACTGACAGAGACACACAAAACCACACAGGAGATGTATACTCCAGTACACACACACACACACACACACACACACACACAGAGTATATCCATAAGCCACCCAATTGTCAGATACTGCGTTCTAGAATGGTGTGTGTCTTTGTAGAATTCTTCCATAGAAATGAACAGAGTGGTGGTGCTGGGCTGCCTTGCCCAAGAAGACTCTAGGCAGACCATCACTAGGTCTCTGGACATGGCATCTTCCCGTCCCCTGCTGACAGCTTTCTTTGATGAACAGAGGGGAACCTCAAGGTCTAGCAGCTCCCATCTGGCTAAGGGCAAAGAGAAACACTGAGACATCATGATGATAGTGAAAGGCTTTGTCCCGCTTCTACCCTCCCCCATTTCTCAAGCTAGACAGTTGTGCGGTGAAACACTTGCAGTGCTGGCTTCTTCCCAGGGTCCTGTGCAGGGGTGCCTCCTATTTCCGGCAGCTAGGAAAAGCCCAGAGCAGGATTCCTGGCCCTAGCTCCACCCCTGGGGTCTTCAGAAAAGCCTGCGAGGTGTTACACCTCCAGAGCTTCTGATGTAACTTGCCAAGTGGAGGCCTGGAGTTGGGGGTTGTAAAATCTTCCTAAGGGTTCCAGTGGAACTACTTACTTCAAGAATTATCTTTAATGCCCAACACACGTTACTGAGGGGAAAAGACAAGTTGGGATCTCCACAGGCTCAGCACATAGTGGATGTTCAATATTCTTTCATTGAGAGATTCAAGCACAAGGCACTGGCTCATTTTTTTTTTTTTTTTAAGAAATTGCTATGGCCGGGTGTGGTGGCTCACACCTGTAATCCCAGCACTTGGGAGGCAGAGGCAGGAGGATTGCTGAGTTCGAGACTTGACTGGGCTACATAGTGAGCTCAGAGCCAGCCTGAACTACAAAGCAAGACCCTCTCTAAAAAAAGAAAGAAGTTGCTATGGCCAGGTGCGGTGTTGTCTGGTTGTAATCCCAGCACTTGGGAGGCTGAGGCAGGAGGACAACAGAGAATCCAAAACCAGCCTGAACTACATAGGAAGACCCTGTCTCAAAAAACAAAACAGAATGAAAGGAGGAGGAAAAAGAGAAACAGAAAGAGAAAGAATAAATTGATACTTATATGTGTAGAATAGAGCTAGTGAAGTCTTTTTAGAAGGTGGGTAGCACTGGGGGCACTTATACTTTCTCATGTATACACTTCCTTGGCATTGGTATCTTTCACTCCAAGCACATGTCACTTTTAAAATTAATAATAATGCAAATGATCTGTTACTTGTTCAAGAACCCACACATCACCTGTCTTTCACTTCCTTCTTCTTTACCTATTTAAGGCACAAGAAATGCCCATAAATAGCCTTTTTAGGAAAAACCCAGTTGGGGAGTTGAAGACTGTGGGGGCTGAGCTGCTGAACTAAGCCCTCTAAACCACTTCAAAAGCTCCTGGGCCTTTTCCAGGCCCAGCAGCCCAGACCCCAAAGTGGGCCAAGTAACTGAGAAGTTAGGTTTTACTGGGGGCTCAGTGGGTGGGGGAGGGGTGCCCTGCTTCCTGAGCCAGCTGCCCTTGGCATTCCAAAGGGTCATGGTCACAGGAACAATTCATGCTAGTGACCTCACCCTGACACAGCCACTAGGCCTCTGAGTGTTTCAGAGAGCACCAGGCAGTGAGTGCAAATGGATTACCAACGTCTTCTTTTAACTATCAAAAAGGCCACAGGGGCTCTGTGAGGCTCATATCAGGATTCTTGTGTTTGCAGTGGCATCACTGAGGCCAAGTTCAAGATCTCTGGGTGCTGGAACTAAGCTATACAGGCCCCTTAATTTTATGTATGTATGTATGTACGTATGTATGTATGTATTTATGTATGTAACAGGGTCTCACTTTGTAGTTCAGACTAGTCCTGAGCTCACTATGTAGTCGAGGCAAGCCTTAAACTCAGGAATCCTTCTGCCTCTGCCTCCCAAGTGCTGGGATTACAGGCATGAGCCACCACACCCGGCCAGACGCCTTAATTTGAGGGCCCTGCAACACCCAGGGGCTCAGTTCCCAGTGCACAGCGACCTGCATCTCTATCCCTGGGTCCTCTGCTAAGCTCAGAGTGGGGAGTCAGAATAGGACTCAGAATGGGACTTCACTTATAGGAAGCACTAAATCCCCACCCTGGCTTGAGGTTCCCTTGAGCAGGCTGAGCACCTGCTCCCCCTGGAAGCTCAGGACCCTCTCCACTGGAACACTTGCTCCGGGCCAGGTGCTCAAGAAAATTAAAGCCTAGACCACCCCCAGTGCTGCAGAAAGATTAATTTCTAGGCTTTAGACAAAAACATCAGGCTAGGCATGGTGACACGTGCCTATAATCCTAGCACTGGAAAGGCTGAGACAGGATTAACAGGAATTCCAGGTCAGCCTAGTCTACATAAGTTCAAGGCCAGCCTAAACTGCATATTGAGACCCTGTCTCACAAAACAAACAGAAAAGAACATCAGGACTCAGCTGTATAATCAAATGAACAGGGGCTGGAAATTTAGCTCAAGTGGTAGCATGTCAACCTTGGATGCACAAGGGCCTGAGTTCAATCCCCAGTACCAAAAACAAAACAAAACAAAACAAAAAAACCCAACTTCCAATCAAATGAACAGGGTCTCTTCAAAAGGGGCAAAGCCAAGTGCCATGACCCTGATATACAGGCCTCACAGTGCTCCCAGTATGCCTGAATGAGGTAGGAAGCTAAGAGCTTTCTTCCCAGCCTAAGTCACCTTCCCTCAACCTTCTCCCTAGGAAGGCCAGGTCAGGCAGGTCCAGAGAAGAATCTGGATCGAGGAGAACCACAGCAGGCCCTATAGACTTCAGGCATGGGCTGAGTCAAGTTGGGCTGGAGGCTGGGGCTTTTCAAGAGTCAAATCTGGGTCCCAAGCCAGGGTGACCTCTAGCCCTCTCATCCTTGAAGTGAGGAGAAGTATGTCTCACCTGCCTCCTTCTTTCTTAGAAGTCTTCTCAGCCTGGTACTTCCTGATGTGTTTGCTACAGTGCCAGCAACCTGCTTAACCCCTCACCTCCCGTTCTCCGAGCATTGACTCAGACCCCAGAGGGGAAAGGTTGTGAGACTGTAGGGGGTCCAGGACCCAAGTGGAAGAGGTCAGGCCTCCAGGGCTCTAGAGGCTTCATTTCAGCCTCTCTTACCCAGTGTACCCTTAGATAAAGCACTTAGTCCCTTGTAACCTCAGTTTCTCCCAATGACAAGCAGAACTGACCATAGCAACAATTTTGAAGGCATTGATTTTACTTCACTGTTCTGATGGGGAAACTAAGACCTAGCAAGGAGCAAGGGCTAATGATAGTGCAACAAGCAGCCAGTAGGAATCAGAGCTCCTGGCTTTTACCCCAGCCATATCCCTCTCCTGTCTGAGCATTCCAGTTCAGGTTAATTTGCCTACCTCTGCTGGCTGAGAGTGAATAGGCTGTGGACAAACGGACTGCTCTTTACTCAGAGCCACTTGCCCAGTGATGCCAGCAGCACCCTGACCTTACTTCCCGCATAGGCTGAAGAAAGCTCAGAACTGGGCATGTAAGATGCCTTGAAAATGCCTGCTGGGAAAATGAGCCCTACTAAGCACTAGGCCCAGGGTATAGGGCTGTGCACCAAGAGAAATAAGGCAACAGAAGTAACACTGTGTGCTGGCCGGGGATTTAGCTCAATAGTACTGCCCCTACCTTGCAAAAGACAAGGGCCTGAGTTTGATACCCAGTACCACAAAAATAAATAAATAAACAAACAAACAAACAAACAAATAAATAAATAAATAAACGCCATAGAAATAACACTGTTTGAATCAGTAAGGAGGTAGCATGGGCAAGAGGAATTGGGACAGCAGACTAGTGTGAAATGTCATAGACTCTGAGCCACATGCCACACTCTCTAGGTTCAAGTTCTAGTCCCACCGTGGACCAGCTGTGGAACCTTGAAAAGCTTCTTAGCTCCATAAGTTTATGTTGAGGATTATTAGTGAGCTGCATATACCTGGAACTCTGCCATTGGTACTCATCAGATGGTGGCCATTGTGACTTGTGGAATAGTTGTTCCTGAGCCACACAGAAACATGTAGCTTCCCAGATGGATGTAACGTTTCCCACACCAGAACTGTCCCCTTGACTCATGGGTTCCAGGCTTCTCTGAAAGGCTGTGGCATTTCCCTAGTGCTGCTAATTCCCTCCAGATATGTCTGGATGACTCCAGCCCAGCTTCATTCCTGCCTGGACTGCTCACACAGCAGTTCCCAGGGAGAAAGGAAGCCCCATAAGCGTCCTCATTCTAAATGGCTCTGGCCTTTGAGGGGAAGAGGAAAGGTGCCTACCATCCTGGGTGGAGGAATAGGAGCTTCAATCCTGGCCCCATCTAGCATGAGGTAGCCTCCCTCGGGCCAGTGCCTTCTCCACTCTGGGCCTCCACATGCCCTTTGGTAATATAAGGAAATGGTCTAAAATAAGATTCTGACTCCCACCATCTGTTTGATGGCAAAGACTCTCTGATTCTATTTTTGCATTAACAGCCTCGTTGTCCTCATGATAGCTAACATTTATTGAACACCTGCTATACACCAGTGACTAACCTGAGCAACTTCTACCATAGTAACCGTCATTCACTAAACGCCACAATCCCCATCCCTGGACATGTTCCAGACCTTCCCATTGGATATTCGCAGCTACCACACCATAAGGATGAGCTAACAGGGTGCCACCTGATGGGATGACCTCACCTGGCTGGTCAGTGGCTGGTATGAACCCCAAACCATTAAACCATGCTCATCTGCTTCAAGCCCTGTGAGGTAGGAATTATTATCTCTATTGTCATGATAAAAAAAAAACCCACTATGGTCCAGAGAAGGGAAGTGACTCAGTACACGTCAGTTAGCCTGGCTGAGATGATAGCCCCCAAGTATAGGATATCCTGCCTCTATGCTACCTTTTTCTTGTATGTGAACATGTCTCCGTGTGTGTGTGTGTGTGTGTGTGTGTGTGTGTGTCTATGTCTGTGTGTGTTTCTTACTAGGAATTGAGCTCAGGGCCTTTACAACAAGCTCTCAGTGTCCCCCTCAGTCACTAAATTGCCCAGGCCTCAAACTTGTGACCCTAGATGAATGTGACTTTGAATCCAGCTCTCCCTGCTTTTATCCCAAGTGCCTTAGCCCAAGCTTCAGCAAAATGTTTGTCTTCCTGTTTGGTCCCTTGGGGCCTACAGTTGAAGCCTGTCTCCCAGATAAACTGAGGTCCTGATGGAGCAGCCACCAACTCCCTACCCCACGCCCCTCACATCCCCATGCCCACCCTGCCCCACCCCCGTTGACAGGGCCTCACTCAGACCCAAGGAGGCGATTAGTCCCACAGGGACATTTTCTTTTTACTGACTGTGACAGTTTTGCCAGCATTACAAGATGGTTCTGTGGATGAGGAAGTTGAGGTCCCAGCAGGGAAGCACTGACTCGTGCCTGGCCAAATGCTATTATCAAGAGTAACTTTTTAAAATTCCAGTAGAATGTGGAAATGTGGGTCATTTTTCCACTTTGGGATAAGGAATTTTGATTGCAGACTAGAGGCCCCACTTTCACCCAGGAAGAAAAAGAAGCGATGAGGGGTGTAGCTAGCGCCTCTGATGCTCCTTCACCAAGATACCTGTTCCCTTCCAGGGGCCACCATGGGATGCTGACTTATTTCCTCTTTCTAGTCCTCCTTTTAGGTACTTACCTCCCTCCCCCAGAGCAAAGAAAAAAGAAGCTGCTGTTCAGTTTAGTGGCGGCCCAGGCAAAATGAAATCGGAGCCTCAAAAGGAGGCTGGTGACTCATTCCCCGACCCAGGGATGAGGCCAGCTTGGGCAGAGGCTGCCTTGGGAAGACCTGGGCTTTTGTTCCTTCGGGGACCAAAATGAATCACCCATCTCATTAAGTCACACTGGCCAGTCCCAAAGTTTCCAGATGGAGCCAACATCGGCATTGATATGAGATGGGCCCTCAGTGGGTGCAAAGAAGGAGGGAAGGCGGAGTTGCTCACAGAGCCCCTTCCGCTGTGCCAGGAAGGCAGCAGACCGGATCACTTCTCCTCAGGCAAAGTGGAAGCCAGAAGCAGGAGAGGGAGGCCAGGCATGAGTCCCTAAGGAGCTCATTCAGTGGGGGATAATCACCTCACCATTGCCACAGTGCTGTTGGGAACACCACACAGCCTGTCCTACTGTCCGCTTACTCCCTCAGGCAGTGGGTCAGCAGGCCCTGGATGAACATCTGCTGGGTGCCTGTCGTGTGACACACTCTGCCTTCTCCACTGAAGAGACCAAGGCCCTGGCCTGGGGCACCCACCTGGAATCTGCCTCTAGCCGTCGGACCCCAAAGGCTTGCTTCTTTTACTGACTTGCCTTCGGGCACCTGGTCTTCATCAGCAGGCACTGAGGTCCTGTTTCACAAGTCACCACCTGGGTTAGTCCAGAGAAGCCTAGAAAGTTTACACCTTTTCAGCAAAGCCGTATGGGTAATTTCAGAGGAGGAGCGTGCCTTAAGCAGCAGAAACGCATAAGCCTAGCTCCCTGGGGCCTCCATGTCTCAGAGGCCAGATGTGTGATCGTGAGGTCACTCAGCCAGCTGCAGCCATTCCAGGCTGCACGCCACAGGCTGGCCACCCCTGTGCCTCCTCGCTCTCCCCCCTCCCTTTCTTCAGCATGAAAGAGACTCAGTGGTGCTGGCAGCTGCTCCTTAGCATCTGGCAGAACATTCTGCCCCAAAGCTGAGCTACTCTCAATCCCTGGGGAGGGCTGGTGACTCATAGTTCCGTTTTCAGCACAGGGCTAGGCATTCGTGTTCGGTATTTCCATGATCACCAGGACTGGACATATGGCATTGAGATTAAGGACACAAGCTGTGGGGCTACACAGATCCAAGTTCAAATCCTTCCTGTACTGCTTGTTGGCTGATATAATTTTAGCAGTTTACCTTTTCTGAGCCCCGTGTGTAAATGGAGACTGTAGTGATCTGCTCTGATACCTTAACTGAAAAATTCCCTTCTCTTTTGGTAGCAGCTTTGAAAAATGAACTGTTCCTTTGAATGGTTTTCTCCTTTATATACTCACCTTCCAGCATGCGAGGGATGAGGAAGTTGATATTAGCTTTTTTTAAAGGGTTAGTAATATTTGTGCAGACCGTGCCCAAGTTATGATTCTACTTACAGTGATGGTGTGAAAAAATACCCAAGACCATCCTGGGGTTCACTGTCAATACAGAATGCCAGCAATTCCCTGTGACAAGCAACATTGGTACAAAACAGGCTTTTTGTGGGAGATGTTTTTATCAAATTAGAAGCTAACATAAGCATTATGAGCACAGTTAAGGGAAGGTAGGCCACGCTATGATGTCCAGTAGGATAAGGGTATTAAAGGCATTCTTTTTTTTTTTTTAAGTGTTTTGAGACAGGGTCTCACTTTGTAGCTCAGGCTGGCCCTGAGCTCACTATGTAGCCCAGGCAAGCCTCGAACTCACAGCAATCCTCCTGCCTCTGCCTCCCAAGGGCTGGGATAACAGGCATGAGCCACCACGCCCAGTTTAAATGCATTCTTGACTCAACAATTTCAAATTCCTCAGGCTTCTTTGGAATGTAATTCCATTGGAAATTGAGGAGAACCTGTATGCCATTTATTATGTGCTAGTGATCTATTAATTACGTGTTATTGACAGACTCTTTTTGATGTGGAGAAAATGGAGCCCCAGAGAGGTAAAGTTACTTGCTCAAGGTCACACAGGTTTAAGTGGCATGACTGAGACTCATACCGAGGCTGCTTTGCTTCAGTGTCAGTGCTCTTAGCTCTTAATTGTTGTGCTGAAACAATGGAATACAACCATCAAGGTGACACCCAGGCCATGACAATGGACCCAAGTGAATTTGAGGCAATGTGTGCTGCTACAGTTTCTACCACTACTGCCATTGCTTTACCATCACCAGGCCTGAGTCCCCACCTTGCCCATGGGAACTCCCTGCCCTCCAAGCCAACCCAACAGTCAAGAACCTCCTGAGTTCAACAAGTTAATGGGCCCACCCCAAACATGTGGGTGTCTTGCATGCCTGTTGCATGTTCTTGCCCTGTGGCCTTGAGTGACTGCTGGGTCTCAATTTCCTCATCTGCCAAATGAGTGCTTTTCCTTATTCTTTGGGTAGGAACAAGAGAGGAAGTGCTCAGTGTGGATATTGCTTGGAAGAGGTTGCTGGCTGAGCCTGCTTCATCCTATTACTTCCCTTGATAGGATAGTTTCAAAAAGAAAATTATGGGCCAGGGATTTAGCTCAGTGCTTCTGGCACCTGCCTTGCAAGAGCAATGTCCCTAGTTTGATCCCCAGTAACCACGTACAACAATGCCAGGTGTGGTGGCTCATGCCCACCAGCAATCAGTACCACACACCACAAGGCCAGGGATGGTGGCTTACACCTGTAATCCCAGCACTCTGGAGGCAGAGGCAAGAGGATTGCTGTGAGTTCGAGGCTTGCCTGGGCTACATAGTGAGCTCAGAGCCAGCCTGAACTACAAAGTGAGATCCTGTCTCAAAAAAAAAAAAAAAAGAATATCTTACAACTTGGCCCCAAATATAAATAATAAATAAATAAATAAAGTAAGTAAGTAAATAAGTAAATAAATGAAAATCTTACAACTTGGCCCCAAATCTAAGTATGTAAGTAAGTAAGTAAGTAAGTAAGTAAGTAAGTAAGTAAGTAAATAAATGAAAATCTTAAAACTTGGCCCCAAATCAAAATAAGTAAGTAAGGGGCAGGGGATTTAACTCAAGTGGTACCACACCTACTTTAGAAGCACAAGGGCCCAAGTTTGATCCCTAGTACCACAAAAAAAATTTAAAAAAAAATTTTTTAAATAACAAAATAAGTAAATAAATAAATTAAAGAAAATCTTACAACTTGGCCCTGAATAAAAAAAAAAGCCAAGAAGTTGGTGGTAGCAAAAGACCCTCTGAGACATTCTCCTTCTGAAGTGACAGGTGAAAGACTAGGCACAGGATTATCAGAAAAGACCCTGGCAAAGGAAGTGGGGCCACAGTAGGGATGACAGACAAATAGAATGGAGTCAGAAAGTATCACTGTAACAAAGAAGGGGCCCCAGATACCTTCACTTCTATGGGTCACCTTCAGTTGGCTTCTTGTCTTTATTTTCCTTCCCCTCATCTAGTTCTGTCATCTCTTCAGGTCCAAAGAACTGTCCTGTTTCTGTCTCTTGAGAGCTGAGCCAGCTGGTCCAGGCCACCCTCTCCTGCATCCATTTCCTTCCTGAGGCTGCTGGCCTGGTCTTCTTGACCAGAAGGGGCCATTGCCCCCTCCAGTCCCTACTTTCCCAAAGTACTGTTCCCAAACTTGCCTGCCTTTAGGGTTCAAAGAGTGATGGGAGAGGGGGCACCCAAAGGGCTTCTACTTGGTGAGATACAAAGGCATCTTAGTACTGACCCCTGAGCACAGGACCTGGGCCACAGTAGATACCCGTAAATGTGCATTGAATAAAACTAATCCAGTCCTTTGTCAGAAGGATTTGTTAGTTCAGCACTGAAAAAAGTTATGAGGAGCTCTTGTCTGGCAGCAATCCTCCTGAACTATGGAGATGAGTTTGTAAAATTTCTTATAGAAGATTTTCAGCCAGAAAATACACCCACCACAATCTTCCAAGCCCATGTCTGTGTCTCTTACTTCATTCCATGTGCATCAACTGAGATTGCGACGGAGCATTTGGCATTGTACAAAATACAAAATCTTCTAAAGCCGTAAGCAGCTCATGCTATGAAAGAAACAGGAAGTCCCCTAGCCACCAGTCAATATGATGTTTCATAGGAAACATCAGCTATTTGTTTCCAGATCTGTACAGTGCACAAATACTTCACAGAACTTGCAGTCTATCGGGGCTGACAAATATCAAAACTTAGGGCTGGGGATTTAGCTCAAGTAGTACTGCACCAACCTTGTATGCACAAGGGCCCAAGTTCAATCCCCAGTACTGCACAAAACAAAAAAACAAACAAACAAGCAACCCACAAATATCAAAACTATATGACAGCAAGAGTCAAGGACTTGGGCATGGACTCTCATGCAAATAGCAACCTTTGAAGATACAGTGCTAATTCTGGAGCCCAGGGGCAAGTTTAGCATCTCAGATTCGCTACTCACTTTGTATGACTTTGAGCAAGAGATTTAAACTGTCAAAGGCTCAGTTTCTTGGTCTGTAAAATGGAAATAATCATTACTTTCTTGCTAGGATCATTGTGAAGATTGCAAGAAATGACTCAAGTGACCAGCATAGTAATATTATCATTAGAATAATGATGAAATATAAATACTAGCTGAATGGGACAGAACATGGGGTGGGAGGGATTACTTCCTCCTCCAGTGAGGGTTGGTAGGGATGTGGCTAATTTTTCAGGAGAAGGTGGTTGTTGAGGCTGAGCCTTAAAAGAGGGGTTGAATTTCTATACAAGGAAGTGGCAGAGTGAATCAGTTCAAAAGTAGAAAAATGAGTGATTCAGAGGGTCATTAAAGTAACACAAATTAAACAAAAAAAAATCTAAACCAAATGACTAGGTTCCTTAAAAATAGGACATTGCCTTGCCAAGCAAGCTAAGAAAGCGTTAGTCAGGCAGAGGAGGCGGCTACTGGGAAATTTCACCCAGTTCAGCATTATTGAGAAGTTGTGGGTTCCTGGAGCCTTGCGTGGGTATTGCACAACTCTGGGGGTTAAGGTTACCCAAATGCTGGCCTGAGGAGTGAAAGGGAACTGCTTAGGGTAGAACTGACAGTAGAAACCAAGAACACAGGTCACGTGGCCAACAGAGCCATCTCAAGGGAAAGTGATTGGATGTGTTAGAGGTCCCTGGGGTGAATCCACATGCCAACAAACATCTGCCCTGGGAAACTAAAACACAGAACACAGGGGAAGCAGGGTCAGCACACTCTGCATCCAATCCATGCCTCTAACTGCTCCCCACTTCTCCCACATGCACAGTCCAGGAAAGCACCATCTTCTCAGTCCAAATGGTGGGACAAGTAGTGTGGGGCTCAAACCCCAGTGCTGACACTTGCTTATGTGACCTTGGCCAAATCACCTGTCTCTCTGTTTTCATTTTTCATGTACAGAGTGGCAATCATAACATCACTTAGGTTCCAGGGGGGAATAATGTGACTCCCAGCACAGTCTCTTACTGTGGTCCTTCCAGTGGCATCCTCATCCCCAGTGCTTTCTTGATGGGGTGAGTTGAATGCTTCCCGTGTGATGCCTCACAGAGGTCACCGATTCATCTGTGCTGTTTAGGTCACATTTATCAACATTTACAACGTAACAATCTTTGTTCTTGGACTATAGACAAAATGTATGAAGTAAAGATAAAGGGCAGAGGGCACACAGAGTGGGAGACAAAAGACACTGAACTAAGGGAAGGTCAGCCTTTATAGTGGTCTCATTATGTGCTGGCTGAGGAGATGGACTCTCAAGATCATGAGGTTAATGAAACATAGCAGCTTTGGGATTATCACAGCTCACAGTAGGAGACACACAGGCCCATGTGTTGTCTGTGCTTTCATTGTAAGCTGGAAGACTTCTAGAAGAATAGAGGAGCCAGGTGCTAAAGGAAGAGCATTTTTCGGGTGAGAAATAGCCCATGAAAAGGCCCAATCCATCAGAGGCCAGTATCTGAGGAACAGTTATGCTTCCTTAAAATAAAATCTTTTAATTTTTACCACAGGACCAGACACAGACTATAGGCTTGATTAAGTTACGAAGCATTTTTTTTCAGCCATGGTCTCATCATGTAGTCTAAGCCAGGCTGGCCTTGAGCTCACCAATCCTCCTGCCTCAGCTTCCTGCATGTTAGATCACAGGTTCATGCCACCACTCCTGGATATTAAACACTTCCTTAGTGCTTTATTACTGCTCAATTGCCCATGAACTTGCTCTCCAGCTGTTGGCCAATCTTCAAGCCCAGTGGTCTCTGCTGCTGAAGTCAAGGGGAGACCTGAGCCTCACACAGAGAAAGACTATGGCATGGGGCAAGTGACATCATTTCCTGTTTCACAGAGGCCTGTACATGTCCTCCTCCCACCTTGAGATCGGCACATTCTGTTCCCTTCCCCAAACAGAACTTCAAGGTCCAGCCAGCCAGCTCACCAGCACTCAGCTAACGGGAAAGTGGGCCTTGTTGTGCCCCCAAGTCACCAGCTCATCCGCAGGCCTGGGGATTCCGCAGGCCCTGGGCTTGGCAGGTTTAGAGAAGTAGGGATCGAGTCATCCGTCATGGGCTCCATGTGGTCACTGCCTGTCAGGCCTGCGCAGGGCAGCGGGTGGTGAAAGGGGTGGATTCCAGCAGTGAACATGTAAACCGGGGACCCTGGGGCTGGCTTCCTGGTCTGTTACCAGAAACTGATTACATAAGCAGTTCGCTCCTGCCTCCAACAGATACAGATTTAGTGCTGTCTGTGAGGCAAGCACTGTTCCTTACCCCTGGAAACAGGCAGAACAGATACAGGATTCGTGATTCAGGCCATTGACCTGGTTGGAAGAATATATACTAAGCATCCTCTGGCGTTGGCCAGGTGTCTCCTGTGGGCTCTGTACCAAGCACTGAGCCAGCATTGTCATTTAATCCTCCCACCCCTGTAGAAAACACCTTACTGTTACCCCATTTTACAGATCAGAGTTCTGCTCTAGGGATCCCTATCCCCTCACCCTTCAGTTCAGTGCTTCTCAAAAGACAGTAAATTTAGGTGCGGTCTGATGGTGACTCCTGGACCAGCTCTCAGCACGGTGACCTCACTGGTCGGGAACGAGGGGCTGCATCTTCTGATAACAACCAGGCCCCCTCACCGAGCTGCAGTTTGGAGAACTCGCACATGCTGTCAGAGCCTCAGACACCGGCCCTTCCCAGCATTCCTTTATCATTATTACTCGGGACTCAGGCATTTAGTGGCTCATCAGTTTCTCCATTCTTTCATGAACAGAGTATTTCTTTCATTCCTTCTGGGCAAGCACAGCCTTGGAACAGATTTTATTATAGGTGAGTCTCCCTTTCCCCCAGGGGCCTCTCCCCTCCTGCAGCTATGTACGAGGCCCTTCAGGACCGCTAGGAAGGCAGAGGAAGAAGTAGCCTGCAGTGTGCAGGGGTCAGAGAGAGGGCAGCACAGAGAACCAAGGTGCCCAGAGGTCATTATTTTGCAGGGTGACGCAAGTCCTCACTTCCGGCTATGTCTGAATGGCCAGAGAAGTCATCAAGAGTTGGGGTTCTACTGGCAGAGAGATGTCATTAGCCTCACGGGGCCCCCAAAGAAATGAGGGTTGTTGAAAAGCCAAATTCATGAAAGGTCTTCTGAGTCGGAGGGAAGAATTTGATTCATTCAACAAATAATTCCTAAGCCGCTCTTTTGTTCTAGCAAAATAACTCCTAAGCCGCTCTTTTGTCTCCTAGATATTGGAGACATGGGTGCCAAAGGATGTCCAAGTTTCTGAGGTTGGAGCCTGTCACAAAAAAAGGCTGTTAAGGGCCAGGGATTTAGCTCAGTGGTGCCACGCCTGCCTCATAAGTGCAAGGTCCTGAGTTCAATCCCTGATACCAAAAATAATGAAAAAAAAAAGTTGTTAAGTTTTTAAATTACTACAGGCTGTTTCATGGCATGAGAACTGACCAAAATTTGCCATAGTGAATGGATTTATACCACCAAAATTGGCAAATTAAGCGGACGCACCACCATCATCCTACGCCCAAAGGTGGTTGTTAAATACTGCCAGCGCCCTGCTGAGGAGAGACAGACAATAAACAATAGGCAAGTGAGTAAACATGTTGACAGTGGATTGTGTACAAAGCAGAAAGCCCGCAGGGTGTTATGCTAGAGCAGCACAGAGAGAGGGAGTCCATGGTATTGACCTTCTGAAAGGACCCTTATCTCCTAATACAGTCTCTTCCTACAGTGCTGGGAATTAGGGATTCATTAGGTGAAGTTAGGTGTGGGGACACAATTCAGCCCCTATTCCTGTCTCTGACTCTTTCAGAGTTTCCAATAGGTCTCAGCCCCAGTGGCCCCATTCTGAGAAGGCTTCCCTGATAGCCTCTCCCATCAGTGCTCTGGAGACAGAAAAGGAGGCCCCTGTGGCAGAAGCACAGCTGGGAGGAAGGAGCTGCCTGAAAGGTAGGCAAGGCCTAGGTCACATCAGACATGGTGGACACTTAGAAGTTACCTGGTATTTATGCTAAATGAGGTTGTTGATGACCCACTGGAGAGAGTGAGGCAGAGAACAACCATTTAAAGCTCAATAATAATAATGTCTTTGTTTAACATGTTATTTGGGGGATCTGAGGAGCTGGAGAACATTCCAATTTAAACCACTCTAAACATCATGAAATGCAATCCAAACTGGAGGGTGTGGTAATAGAGAATCATTCAGTGTAAAAGAAGAAAAGCTGAAGATAGATGGTGTGATGGTTAAAACTGCTTTTCTATCTGTAATAAGTAAAGAAGAAACACCTTAGAAGTCAACTTCTAGATTTATTTCACTCTGACAATGACTTAGTGAGCCAGCCCTCATGCTCAGACTTTGTTCTAGGTTCCGGGGCTAATGGAGATTTAAAACCAGCAGACAGGAGCCATGTTGCCTGCCTGTAATCCCAGCACTCAAGAGGCTGAGGCAGGAGGATCATTATGAGTTCAAGGCCAGCCTGACCAAAGTTCAAGGCATAGGGAACTGCATAGTGAGACCCTGTCTGAGAAAGAGAGAGAGAGAGAGAAAGAGAGAGAGAGAGAGAGAGAGAGAGAGAGACAGACAGACAGAAAGACAGAGAGACAGAGACAGAGAGATGACAGAAATCCTCCCCAAAATCACAGATCATCACAGACTGATGTAACTGTTCAAGAGATACTGGTAGCCGTGAACTGAAAATTAGGCTGCAGAATACATAGTCTGTTCTGTGCTTGCACTGTGGCTAGGTAAGTAGTTAGGCAGGTAAAAGAAGAAAAGCAAAGACAGGTGATGTGATGGTAGAAAAAGGAGAAAGAGAAAAGAGGGAAGGAAGAGAGACAAAAGGAAAGGAAAGAAGGAGGAAAGATGAAAGGAGAGCAGGCAGGTGGTGGATACCTTACCCAGTTGGGACTGGCCCTTTCTTTGCCCTCTCTTGACCTATGGTCATTCTCAACAGTCTGACCATCCTCCCCTAAACTACAGGCCCAACTGTAGGGTCTTGCCAAATGTGTAGACTTATCTTTAATAAAAGTTACATATCTATATATAGATATAGATAGATATAGATATATACAGATGTGTATCTATGTGTATATATATATACATAGATACACATCTGTATATATGTATCAACAGAAGAGAGAGAGATTAAGAGAGAGAGGACATGTAGCTGGGTATGGTGTCTCATGTCTAAAGTCCCATCACTCTCTGGGAGGCTGGGGCAGGAGGATGACAATTTTAAGTCCCACCTTTGGCAAATGAGGGCCTTAGTATGATCCTGTCTCAAAACTAAAAAAAAAAAGTCAGATGTGGTGGCTCAGGCCTGTAATCCCAGCACTCTGGAGGCAGAGGCAGGAGGATTGCTGAGTTCAAGGCTTGCCTGGGCTACATAGTGAACTTGGGGCCAGCCTGAACTACAAAGCAAGACACTGTCTAAAACAAAACAAAACAAAACCCTAAAAAAAATTTTTTTGCATTATTCAGTAAACTTTATTGGTACATTATATACACAGCTCACAATCAAACAAAACATTGGGGAATTTGTACCAATATGTGACACAGGTCAATTCTCATTTTTACCCACATCCCTGCCCACCCACCACCTCCCCATCCCCTAAATACATACTCTTATATTTTTTCCCAAATCGTATTTATTCCTTCCCCTCATTATGTTCCCACACCAAATTCCTTTTGGATATTACAGAAACTATCATTTTTTTTTTTGAAGGCTGGAAACGTAGCTTAGAGAAAAGGCCCTAACACACACACACACACACACACACACACACACGAGTGCCTGTGATCTGGCCACCATATTGACAGAAACAGAAAAACAGGAGTCTCTAGAACATAGATTCTACAGGGGTGCTTCCTGTAGAATCAGAGGAAGGCCTTACATTGCACAAGGCAAAGCAATACTTCTGGAAACTTCCTCTGGATACACCTTATACTTTCCCCCACTGCACTGGCTGTCTGCTCTGAGTTTGCCTGTAAGACTCTCCTGCCCTCCTCGCCACTCTGGTTTCCTTTCTTCTCCCTGTCTCTCCTGCCCTTTCCCAGTAGAAATGATCATGACTAAGAATCAGAGTATTTGGCAAGAAAAGAGGGGGCTGGAAGTCAGAGTGGGGTGCTGCTGTGGTGACTCAGGGTTTAGGCAAGTGTTCCCCCAAGACCTGTGAGAGGGTGGAGCCCCAGTGACATTGAGACATAGTAGACACTTTGAGGGCTGGGGTTGAGGGAAACCTTCGGGACAGAAGGACCCCAGTCTTCCCTCCTTCTCCCAGCCATCCTGGCTGAGCCGCTCTGCTCTGCTCTTCCCTACTGTGCACTGTGAAGTGTTGCACAGGCCTAGAAGCGGTGGGGCCAGCTGGCCACTGACTGGAACCTCCAAAACCATGAGATAAAATGAACTTTTCTTTCTCAGAAGCCCATCAGCTCAGGTATTTGTTAGAGTGCCAGAAAGCTGACTAACACAAATGGTTACTTCTAGGGAAGCCTTGGGGGGCCTCTAGCTCACCATTTTCCACCTTTCTGACTACTTCCTTCTGTTCATGTACTTACATTAGTTTTAAATATATACTAAAAACTACTTCCCTGATGCTGCAGAGTCCAGAGAAAAACAGCGAAAGGCGATGCTTGACTGTAGTCTACCCCTGCCCAGCTTCTAAATACTGACTGAACAGTCCAGTGGTTCCCTCACAGCTCAGAGAGGTGCTTGTCATCCCGCAGCCTTGAAAATGGGTTTGGAAATTTTTAGGCCAGGAATGCTGGGACCTGGGTGTGAGGCACAGGGCAGCCTGTAGGTATATTTATACCTAGTGGAATATTTATGATCTCTAGGTGGCTCCTAAAGTGTCTGGCCACACTGAGAGGAGCCAAGACAACTTCAGAACAGCACCCTGCGGTTGGGGACAAGGAGGGGGAAAGGCTGGGCCACCTGAGCACATTTTAGCTTTCACTGCTTCTTGGCTGGGAATTCTGAAGCAAATCTTTTCACTCTCTGAGCTTCAGTCCTTTCTATAAAACAGGAGCAGTGATGACTATTTTTCAGGGTGACTGACACGACTTAGTGACACAAAGAATTCAGAAATGGGAGTATTACTATTTTCTAACTGTCCATTGATGCCAGGAATATTGTGATGGTCCTCTGAGGCTGGTTTGAGCACACTTATTTCCTGGTCATAATCACTTCCTCCATCTCCTGGCTACATCACCCCAACTCTGACCTCACCACTCTCTCCACCCTGCCCTTCCCATTAGCCACCTCACCATCCTCCACCCTCAGGAGCTGCCCAACCCATGCCCAGAGCTCAGCCAACCACACTTTCTCATTCACTCCAGGGTGCCCTTTGGACCTTCACCTTTATCCTGCCACTTTCAGAACTAACTCGCTGGTCAGAAACAATGTAAATAACCTACAGTTACTGTAATCCCAACACTCAGGAGGCTGACGCAGGAGGATCCCCGTGAGTTCAAAGCCAGCCTGGGCTACAAAATGATTTCAAGATCAACCTGAATTACTTGGCAAGATACTGTCTATAAAAACAAAAACAAACAAACAAACAAAAAATTTGAATCTGTGTGAATATTCCCTGGAGCCATTTGTATATCAATCTGTATGTTAATTTGTCTATTTGTCTTGACTGGCGTGAGCCAAGGTGTAAGGGGATATAGTGAGCCTGGAGGGCCAGGGACTTAGCTCAGTGGCACCACAATTGCTTTGCAAGTAAGTACAAGGCCTTGAGTTTGAGCCTATGTACCAGAAAAAAAAAAAAAGAAAGAAAGAAAAGAAAAGAAAAGCCAGCCTGGGAGCTGGAAACTTGTCTTCAAATTCTATATCTGCACTTCCTAATTACTTCTTTTTTTTTTTTTTTTTTTTTTTTTGTCCCAGTAACCCAGATCAAACTCTGGCCCTTGTGCTTCCAAGGTAGGTGTTGTACCACTTCAACTAAATCCCCACCCCCTGTACCACCTAGTTATGGAAGAATGATCTCTGGTGGGTCTTTCACCTCTCAGAGCCTCACAGTTTCATCTTCAAATAGAAGAATGATTCCAATTGTACAATTCCATAATGCAAATTGCTGAGGGCATGTGTAGGACACAGGTGAGAGTCCTAGATGGAGGCAAATTCATGTAGGGTCTAGAAATACAGATAGGGAGCTTAGATTTCATCCCAAGGACATGCAACAACCCAGGGAGGCTTTGAGCAAAGGCAGGCACCATCAGAGGATAGGGAGGCAGGAAGACCAGGAACAGCCACCAGACCTGACTTCAGACAGCAGCTGAATGAACTGGGAGGAGGCAACCTGGATGTGTCCTCGCTGTCCCCTCGGCTGGTCACATGAAGTTCTAGGAGTGCTCCAGCCAGCACTGGCCTCTTGGATTTAAACTCAGCAAAGATGCAGAAGGTAGACTAATGCCCGACAGGGAGAGAAGGTATAATAAGAACCTTATTTTATTTTTTTCAGTTCTTGAAACTCTGGTTTCAGTCCAATCAATCCAGGGTGATGGTTAATCTGGGTTGTCAGCTTGACTGGAGTAAGGGACACCTCAAAGATTAGTAAGGTG
>PVIC010001956.1:57610-83473 GCA_004025085.1 Thryonomys swinderianus
AAGCAAGCAAGCAGTTTGGTGCATAACAGCTGCCCCATGATGCTCCTGTCTTAGAGCCTGCTGACCACAGACTGAAACCTCTAGAACTACAAATTGTCAGGTATTCTGTCCTGGCAACATACAAAATGGAAAGAAAATAAAAGCTTTTGTTGAGAAATAATAATAGCTCCTTTTCAACTCCAGGTGAGTCATCTTACTGTTATATCGTGTCATCCTCACATCCATGTCAGAGATTTCTACGCAGGCTTGGAAGAAGTGAGGGATGTGGTCTAAGTGAGGGGGAGCAAGGACTTCAATTCAAGCCTCTCAGCCCCAAACCTCAAGCTCTTTGGGGGGAAACTCAACAGCAAATGAGAATGAGACCAAAATGAGACTAAAAATCTGCAATGTTTAATAACAGTAAGTCACTCCTCCCTACAAATGCTCAATAATCCTTAGGAAAGCATTATGTTATACAATACCAGGGGGAAAGGCACACCAGAAATAGTGCAACTATAAGAACATTTTTTTGCAAACCTGTACATAGGTGCAAGATTCTATATATGAGAGAAAACACAAATATAAAGGGCCCAAGGTAAGTTCTCATCACTTTTTAAGAGGAATTATACAATTTTATGAAATGATTAAAGGAAACCTAAATACACGGGGTATGGTGATGCAGGTTTATAATTCCAGTGATGCAAAGCCAGTCTGAACTTTGTCTCAAAAAAAAGAAGAAGAGAAAGAAAAAGAGAGCGAGAGAATTTAAGAGCCCATCATGGTGGCACACACTTGTAATCCCAGCACTTGGGAGACTGAGGCAGGAGGATTGGAGGAGGGTCACTGTTGAGTTTGTGAGTTTGAGGCCAGCCTGAGTTACATAGTGAGACTATGTTTCAAAAAAACAAAACAAAAAAGAAAGAAAACTTAAATACTTGGAGATGTATGCCATATTCATAGATAAGAAAGCAATTCTCTGTAAATTATATTGTTTAAAAATCAAAAGCTTTGGGCTGGGGATTTAGCTCAATGGCACAGCACCTGCCCCGCAAGTGCAAGATCCTGAGTTCAATACCCAGTACCACCAAAACAACAACAATAATAAATCCAGCAGGGCTTTTTATGTAATTCTATAAGCTAAAATTTCAATTTATAAGGTAAAGCAAAGGGCCAGCAAAGGCTAAGATGCTCCCCAAATAGAATTCTTGGCAGAGGGCTGACCAGTACACTGAATACTGAGTTTTATTATAAACACCACAATTAAAATGTCATTAAATTGGTGTAGGAATTGACACATAGATGAATGGAAGAGAATAAAAGACACCATGTGGGTCTACATAGATATCTCAAGGCAGAGATAGATGTAGTAAGTAAAGTGCAAAAAGTACAGTAACAGAAAAATATTAAGACATTTGATTCTTTTGTTGTGTTTGGACTGGGCATTGAACTCAGGGGCTCATGCTTGCCAGGCAGGTGCTGTGCCACTGAGCTACATCCTCACCTATAGAGCATTCTTTTCTCTTTATTGAGACAGGGTTCAGGCTGGCCCTGAGCTCACTATTTAGCCCAGGCAAGCCTCAAACTCAGCAATCCTCCTGCCTCTGCCTCCCAAGTGCTGGGATTACAAGCATGAGCCATCATGCTTGGCTTCTTTCATTTCTATGATACAGTGATTAAATTCTTAAGGGACAGAAAGTAGATGGTGGTTGGCAGAAGTGAGAGGAAGGAGGAATGAGCAGTTATTCTTTAGTTGAGAGGAGTTTCAGGTGAAGAGGGAAAAAGATCTAGGGATACATGGTTACACAATAATCTGAACATATTTAATGTTACTGAACTGTACATTCAGAAATGATTAAATGGTAAAATATATGCTACATTTTTCCTTAATAAAATATATCTCATTGATAATTTATTTTAATAAATTATTTTAAAGATGACAAAACAATCTTGGAAACTACCTGCATGTGCAGCAGCAGGAGAACCAATAAACTGGAGCACAGGGAGTGCATATAACATACTAGTATACAGCAAGGAGAATAAAGATCTACACCTGCACTCATCAGTGTGGGTGAATCACATACAGAAGGGGCAAATTGCAAAAGAAAACCCTCTGATTATATAAAGATGAAGACATTACAGCATTTTGGGATATAATTTACATATAATAAAACAATAAAGGAAAACAAAGGAAAGAGTCCCACAAAATTCAAGATGGTTGGAGGTTAGGAGGGACAGATATACAACTGGAGAAGGAAATGGGGGAGCTTCTGAGGTGTTTGTGGGTTATATGGGTACCCATTCTATATTTCTTCTTTAAATTGTGCATGTGTTATACACACTTTTGGTACATATAGGATACTACATAATTTTCTAAAGATGTGTGGAAAAAGGAGTGGAAGAACTCTAAAATGATGGTATTTCAAGTACAAGGGCTGTTGTACTTTCTACTTTTTGGGGTTTTTTTTGTGTGTATGTATGTATGTATGTGTGTATGTGTGTATGTATGTATGTATTATAGGTAGAAAAGCCAGCTAGACATATGTAGGCAGATAGATAGGGCTGGCTCTTGAAAGGTTTGCAAAAAAGAGGATCCTTCTGAAGGTCAACACCATCAATGAGAAATTACACTACTGGCCTCATTCTTCTCCCAGGACAGAAGGTCAAGGTCTGGATCCAGCCCCTGTCTGGAAGACAGTAATTACAAAATCCCCAGATAATGGGGCAGGACCTTGAACCACCTGGAGGAGTCTCCTGACAAGCAAGACCCTCTAGGGCTTGATTTCTCACTGGACCCTATTCAATCAAAAAGTCGCTGAAGTAGCTATGCTTGTCTTTTACCCATTGGTTAGCCACGGTTTGCCCATTTCTTTCAAATCTTATTGGAAGCCCCCACTGTACTCATTGGTCAATTGTAACCCATCTACCGTTTTTGAATCTTATTGGTAAGCCCCTATTTCAGACCCGCCTCACCTCATGGCTTTGTTCCATAAAAGCCCTCTAAAAGTGAGGTAGGGGGGTTACCCATATTCTGGGCCCCCCTTCTGTCTCTCTTAAGGCAGAAGCTTTCTCTCTCAATAAAATTTTCCTACTCAAACTTCCGTCATTCCTAAAATTCATTCTTTGATTTTTTAGAGAACACGAACTCGCGTTTCAGGTGGGGAGTTAGGCCTTAACTCTCCTGCATCATATGTATGTATGTGTGTAGGTATTTGAGACAGGGTCTCATTTTATAGTTCAGGCTGGCCCTGAGCTCACTATATAGCCCAGGGAAGCCTGGAACTCAAGAGGCAATCCTCTTGCCTCTGCCTCCCGAGTGCTGGTATTACAGGCGTGAGCCACCACACCCAGCATTGTGGGGTGTGGTACTGATTGCTGATGGGCGTGAGTCACCACTCCCAATATCATATCATTGTATGTGGTTACTGGGATGAACCAGGGACCTTGTACTTGCTACACAGGTGGCGGAACCACTGAGCTAAATCTCTGGCCCTTATTTATTTTTTATTCTTTTATTTTTTTGAGACAGGATCCTGCTTTGTGGTTCAGGCCGCCCCTGAATTCACTATGTAGCCCAGGCAAGCCTTGAACTCAGCAATCCTCCTGCCTCTGCCTCCCAAGTGCTGGGATTACAGGCATGAGCCACCAAACTCTGCATAGAAATATCAAGTAATGGGGATGAAACTCAGGACCTTGAGCTTTCCAGGCAGGTGCTAGAACCACTGAGCTAAATCCTTGGCCCTGTTTTTTTTTTTAAAAATCCTCTTTTGTACTTTTATACAGAAGAAGCGTGAAATTATACTAAGAAAAAAAAAAAGAATGAAGAGCCTTTTTCCCTCAAATTTGTTCAGGCAAGAGGGAAGTGAAAGGAAATGGGTGAAAGCTTTGGGGCTTCACCCAGCTCTAACAAAAGATGACGTTGAAATTATGAGGTAAAGTGGTATTAGAGATAACACATATCTTGAGGGAGTAAATGTTTCTCTAAAAAACGAATTTCTCAGTTCCTCTGCTCAGAAAATCCCTGCCAGTTTCAGGAACAGGCAAATGTGCTTCTGAAACAAGGAGAGGTAACCAAGAGGACCAAGCCATGGGGTTCATCCAGCCCGTACTGGGTCTGATTTCAGATGAAAACCTTGCCACAAATCCCCCTGCAACACCCTTGAAGATGAAATGAAGGAGATAAAAGAAGAGGAACATAGCAGAGCTATGAGAAATCATTGAGATAGGAAATGAGAAAATGTAGTCCAGTGTACTCATGCATCTGGATGGGATGACACGTGACTTCTGGGTAAATTTGTTCAAGAGATATTCGATTTCTCTCTCAGCCCTATCATCTCATATACCCAGTCTCCCTCCTATCATCCTGGAAACCCCCAGGGCAAGACAAACTCAATTATTCACTCTCTGGAGACATTGTGTATTCCAGATATAGACGCAACATCCACTGTGTGTACCAGCCTTGTGGGAGGCCAGGAAACACAGAGAATGACACAGGAACCCTCCCTCCAAAGAGCTCTCCATTCAGGTGAAATGGCAATTAGAATGGGATATATACACAAGACATTGTGAGCCAGGAAAAAGAAACATGTAACCCCTTGGGGCAGGGTAACAGGAAGAACAACTGGAAGATGGCTCTTGTACCGCATAAAGGAAGAATTATAGTCAATTATGTACAGAGTTGGACAAGGAGAAGTTCTTCCAGGCAAAGAGGATCACATGGACGAAGATCCAAAAGAGAAAAATGGCATAGTACGAAAGGAAATTCAAGTAGTTTCTTTCTCTTTTCTCTTGTCTTTTCTTTCCTTTTCTTTTCTTCTCTTCTCTTTTCTTTTTCTCACTCACTCCTTCCCTCTCTTCCTGGAACTGCACCAAAAGACAGGGCCTGACCAGGAGAGGCTGGAGAAATTAAAGGAATCACATCTAGAAGTTTAAGTTTTTCTTCCAGGTAGACATCTAAAATATTTGTGTCTATACTTCCTGTCTTTTCTGTGCTCAGTGAGAAAAAACGATCTAATTTTCCAAAGAGGAAGCTGAGCCTAGGGAGTTAATTAAAGTCTCCAGCATCATCTTGTCAAGGGTTGGCACATTCAGTCTCAGCGTCAAATAACTGGTCCCTCTCTGACTGGGGCTACTGGGTACTGGGTTGCTCTGCGAGCTGTGCAGCTCAGGCTGGGGGCATCTGCAAGTCTGTTCCCAAAGTAGGGCAAGGACCTCAGCAGGAGGCTCCAAAAGAAGAGGAGAAACAGGAGGCTGTGTGTCCAGCCTTGTGTGTGAAGTGCAGTGAAGGGCTGTCTGGGGTGGTGGATGACGGTACCCCCAACTGCTGGCTCTCTAAACGCCTTCCTATCAGGCCCACCAACTCAGTGACCAATGGCTGCCCTGCTGTCTTACCTAGTAGAGGGACTTAAACTATATCCCTTGGGCACAGAGGACCCATGGTGTTATTTTAACAAAGAAGGAAAATGCAAATAAGTCCTCTCCATCATTAGCAATCTGCCATTATATCATAGGCCAAAAGCAAATCTAAGGTACCAGATTAGGTAAAGGGCCTTCTGTTAGCTTTCCATTATAATGATAAAATATCAAGGATAAGCAATTTATAAGGAAAAAAGGTTTATTTGGGGTCCTAGGGTTTTTTTTTGTTTGTTTGTTTTTTGTAGTATCAGGGATTAAACTCAGGTCCTTGTGCTTCCAAGGTAGGCACATACCACTTGAGCTAAATCCCCAGCCCTAAATCCCCAGTCCACGGTCATTTGGCCCTCTTGGACCAATGACAGTTGGAACATCATGATGGGACTCTTATTAGAGAAAAGCCTGTTTACTTCCTGGCAGCTGGAAAGCAAAAAAAAAAGGTCCCAGTGTTCCCTTCAGGGACCACACTCCTGGTGAACTCACTCCTTCTAGGCGCCCCCCCCCTGAAAAGGTTCAACTATCTCCCAATAGCATCTAACTGAGAACCCAGCCTTTACCAGGTTCTTGGAGGGACAACCAGATCCAAACCACAGAAGTCACAACTACTCTTAGAAGAGACAACTCCCTCACCAAGGGCTGGTCCTTGAGGGTCAATTCAGAGGATGAGAACATATCAAAATTGTGGCTAGAGGCACATCCACTGAGCATCAAGCCTCAGGATTAAAATGAAATACCCCCAGGGAAAAACAAAAACATGTGTACCACCCTTTTGAGACTCATAAATAAATCATTATCTCATCAAGGTTGGGCCACTAAGTTTCCCACTTACTAAGACTAAGATTAAGACTAAAACAAAGATAAGACTAAAATGATGGATTATAGATCAAGGTTAATGATGTCCTCCATGAATGGTTGCTACATGACTTGCTTCCCCATTGCGTCAGTGTTACCTAAGTAACTGTGTGTAATCCTATTGGTTGATCATAGTTTTGTCCCACTGTGTACCCACCTCTTGATTTTGCTCCAAAACCTGCCCTGTAAGTGGAGTCTGTGACAACCCACCTTCTGGGTCTCTCTCTCTCAGGAGCTGTCTCTCTTCCAATAAAATTTCCTACTTTAAAAGAACAATAAATCCCTATCTTGAAGCCCAATGCAGGCTCATCTGCTATGAGGAGTCCACAACATTCTCTGTGCCTCTGTGTGCCCATGTGAAAAGTAGGTTTGATGAGCATCCAGTGAAACATGACACATGGAACCTCCTGGCATATGAGGGATGGTTAGATCTGTAGTCATGTGACTAGTATCTCTCAGACATTGGTGGTTTAGGGTTTCCTTTTGGTTTTGGGTGCTGAGGATTGAACCTATGACCTTGTGCATGGTAGGCAAGTACTCTACCATTGAGCCATACCCCATTTTGTTACTTTATTTGGAGACAGGGTCATGCTAAATTGTCATGCTGGTCTTTTCCTTTAGCTTTTTTTTTTTAAATTTGGTACATTTTATTGGTACTTTATATAAACACATCACAATTACACTCCACATTGAGAATTTGTCCCAGTATATGACACAACTTAATTCTCATTTTCCCCCTCCCCATCCACCTTACCTCCCTCCTGCCCCTATATACACAAGCATTGTTTCCTTTTTTCAATCATCAATTTTTTCTTTCTTCATTATTTACCTGTAAACACCACTATCCTTTGAATATTTACTATTTCACAGTATCAATCATGCATTCTAGAACACATTTATAACTTCAGTTTCTCATACCAGAGAAAATATACCTATTTACACATCTGTAACCTATTTATTTCACTTATGAGTATGTCCTGAAGTTATGTCCATTTGAATATAAATGATTCAATCTCATCATTCTTTATGGCAAAGTAATACTCCATTTTATTAAAAAACCACATCTTTTTTTATCTAATCTAGAGTTGATAGGCATTTGGGTTGTTTCCAAAATTTTGAGACCAGCCTGCATTGGTGGTATAGTGGTGAGCCTAGCTGCCTTCCAAAATTTTGAGACTGGGTCTTTCTTGTAGTTCAGGGTGGCTCTGAGTTTACTATGTAGCCCAGGCAAGCCTTGAACTCAGCAATCCTCCTGCCTCTACCTCCCAAATGCTGGGATTATAGGCGTGAGCCACCACGCCCAGCACTGTGATATGTGGTACGGGGATACCACATATATGAATTGAGTTTACCAGGCAGATGCCAGAACCACTGAGCTAAATCCCCACCACATGCTGGCCTTTGAGTAGCTATCCTTGCCTTAGCCTCCCAAGGAGCTGAGATGATAGCCATGCACTTTTATACCCAGCTTTCCAGATATATTGTTAATCCAAAACTCAAGTGGCTAAATGATATGTATATTACTAATCTAAAAGACAAATGAAATAAAATATGTACACATGTAAAATGCAGATTAAAAAAGTTGAAAGAATTCACATTAAATCAAAAGTAGGGGTGCTGGGCCAGGGATTTAGCTCAGTGGTTCTGGTGCCTGCCTTGTAAGTGCATGGTCCAGAGTTCGAGCCTTGGTACCAAAAGAAAAAAGGCAGGAGTGCTGGCTGTCATCCCAGTACGTGGGAGGGTGAGGCAAGAGGATCACTGAGGTCAAGGACAGCCAGAACTACATAGTAATTTCAAAGCAAGGTTGAACTACACAGCAAGACTTTGTTTCAAAAAACAAACAAATGAAAAACAAGCAAATATAGAATGCTAGGAATGAGTGGAAGAAAAATAAGATTGAAGCTAGAGGGCCGGAGGGTTAGCTCAGTGGTTCCGGTGCCTGCCTTGCAAGCGCAAGGTCCTGAGTTCGATCCGGGTAACCATATACAATGCTGGGCAAGGTGACTCACGCCCACCAGCAATCAATACCACATACCACAGTGCCAGGCGTGGTGGCTCATGCCTGTAATCCCAGCACTCAAGAGGCAGAGACAGGAGGATTGCTGAGTTCAAGGCTTGCCTGGGCTACATAGTGAACTCAGAGCCAGCCTGAACTACAAAGCGAGACCCTGTCTCAAAAAAAAAAAAAAAAAAAAAAGATTAAAACTAGAGATGGAAAGGCAGGTGTGGTGGTGCATGTTTATAGTCCCAGCATTCAAGAGGTGAGGCAGGAGGATCATCACAAATTCTAGGCCAGCCTGGGCTATACAAGGCTGGCCTGAACTACATAACAAGACTCTGTCTCAAAAAAACAAAATAAAACAACAAGAACAACAACAACAACAAAACGGTGGATTTAGCTCTGTATGTAGTTTTTTTTTTTTTGAGACAGGGTCTTGCTTTGTAGTTCAGGCTGGCCCTGAGCTCACTATGGTGCCCAGGCAAACCTGGAACTCAGCAATCCTCCTGTCTCTGCCTTCTGAGTGCTGGGATTACAGGCGTGAGCCACCACGCCCAGCATTGTTGTATGTGGTTACCTGCATCGAACTCAGGACCTTGCGCATTTGAAGCAGGTGCTGGAACCACTGAGCTAAACCTCCAGCCCTGTAGTTTTCATTTTTACAAGGAAAATAGATTCTTTTATGGCTTGTATATAGTACTTAAAATTAATTTGAAAATAACCCATTAAAACTCTTTGATAGTGAGCAGGTATTCTGTCACCCTCCTGCCTACTTATATAGTAAGATCTGGTGTCTTTCCAGTTCCATTTCCTAATTCACACTGCTTCCAATCCTAGTTCGAGGCCAGAATTATTTCTGGCCCATTGTAGTCACTCTATTGATATTTGAAGAAGACTTCTCTAAAAGTCTCCTACCGACCTCACTGTTCCCAAGCTCCGGGTTCCATGGAAACTCTCAGAGGGGCTGACCTCAGTCCTCAGCAGGATCATGAATAAACTGTCTCCCTCCAGCCTTCTGGGAGACACCCAACTATTTAGAAAGCACTCCCTGGTCTTCTGGATTCAGATCTTATTGACAGGGGAAATTGAACAACACCTGCCTCTGTTGCTTTCTCCCCCAAAAAACCCAAGATCAGCCACGGCATAGACAAAAAGCCCTGTCTGACAAGGGAAACTATCAATGGTTCTTGCTTTGGCCCAGAGATAGGGCTGGGTGAAGAAAGGACCCATATGTGGGGGACTCTTTCTCCTATTTGAATCTCTTCTTAAATATTACTTGTGAAATTAGATCATTAGTGTTTCATTAGCTCATCATTTGATGTAAGCAAAAGTAAGTTTCACAAGAGCAAATTCTATTTTGCTGACTGATTTAAGCCACATTCTTGAAGAACGTACTGTTTTGAGGGGCACAGCGGCAAGAACAAGGAACCTCTGATGACTGTAAACATGATCATGCCCTCTCCTGGAGGACAGGATACAGCTGATCTCTATATCCTATGTACGTAACACCTAAGACCCTTCCTAGTGCTTAAGTGAGGATTTCTCAAATTTGATTCACATAGGAAGCTGGGTCCGGGCTCTGCTAAAAATGTAGCTGTTTGTAAAGGATCAAAACAGTGAGAAGAGAATGGGAGGAATTGAGAGAGCAGGGGAGGCCTTGGTCAGTGTTCTGGCTCCTTCTTCCTTTGATGGGACTGTGACAGCCAGAGGAGGGCTGTGGTTTCAGATCCAGCCAGATCCAGATCCAAAGGAGTATGAGGGACGGACACAGAACTGACACCTGACCCTCCTGATAGCCACTAGCTTTATTTTGCAGAGGAGAGAACAAAGGCCAGAGTGGAGAATGGGTCATCCCCATTGTGGCCCCAGGCAGGCTTAGATCCTGAGCTCTGCCCAAGCAAGGCTTCTCTTACATACACCCTTGCCCTCACCTCTGACTGGGCAGCTTTTGGGCTGCTGGGAGCCAGCTTCCCACTTTGCCTCGAAAATGGTGGTCCAGTTGGAAGCACTGGAACTGGTCATTGTTGGGATTCTTTATGTTTGTAGTAAATCATAGTGCTGAGCACTTAGACTTGGAGAAAGAGAGAGAGAGAGAGAGAGAGAGAGAGAGAGAGAGAGAGAGAGAGAGAGAGAGAGAGAGTTCCTGTTGTGTGACATTGGCTTCTTATCCACTTGTTATTTCATTTTGTCTTTTTTTTTTTCTTTTGAGACAGGGTCTTGCTTTGTAGTTCAGGCTGGCCCTGAGCTCACTATGTAGCCCAGGCAAGCCTTGAACTCAGCAAACCTCCTGTCTCTGCCTCCTGAGTGCTGGGATGACAGGTGTGAGCCACCACACCCGGCATTTTGCTTGTTTTTTGAGACAGGATCTCACTGTGTTGCTCAGGCTGGCCTTGAATTCACTATGTAGCCCAGGCTGGCCTCAACTCATGGCGATCCTCTTGGATGGTTTGGCATCCAGAGTGGTGGAATTACACATATCTGCCACTCCACCTGGTCTTCTCACTTACTTGTGAAGAGAGGAAGGAGAAAAAAGAAGGAAGAAAGGAAGGAAAAAGAAAAGGGAAAGAAGCAAGGAGAAAGGGAAAGAAAAGAGGAAGGGGAAGAAAAGAAAAAAAGAAGGAAGGACAGCAAGAGAGGAAAGAAGGACCTAATTCTCCAGATCACTAATTTACAGATGAAGAGGGTGAGGCTCAGGGAAGCTCGGTGACTTGCTTCCGAGTCACCAGTCTCCCTCTTCTCCCAAAGATAGACTTCTGTTTCCTTCTCAGTCAGTTGTCAGCTGTCACGGACGCGCTCTGAGGAAGCACAGCTCAGTCACCAGCATGGAGAGCAGACCCACCTGAGCCTGGACGTCACGCTGCCTACGCACGCTGACCCCACCCAGTGACGCACAGTCCCGCTCAGCTACATGGACCCTGAGACCCAGGTGCAGGCACCGAGTAGCAACGGCAGGAGGAGCCCGCAGGGTGGGGCAGGCGCTGAAGCTGGCGGGAGGCTGGAAAGGGTGAAGTTGGGGAGAGCCCTGCCCGCCCTGGGCTGTACCAGACACCTGAGGAGAGGGCCAGGTGAGCTGGGGTTTGGAGAGACGTGAAGAAATGAACAGTTCTGAGTCACCGCAGCTTTCAGAAGCCACTGCCCGAGGCAAAGTCAGTTTGGACAGAATGACGAGTCTTTGAATAGTGTAGCAGGAAACCCAGACGACTGTGCGTTTGGAACAAGTGTTCCCTCTGTATGGACCCAAAAGATGCTACTTTCATGTAGACACTATCCCTAGAATTATTCTCAGAGTAGGAGGGCCAGAAGAAACTATCATTTCACTGAGCAATTACTATGAGCCTGATTCTGTACATAGGGCCAATGAATATACTGAGGAACAGAGAGGTTTGATATTTCCTCGGGATCACAGAGCTTAAAAATAGAGGACACAGGGTAGTGGGATGGGATTGAAATGCAGGTCCAGCACAATCCAAAGTAAATTATCTAATAAGATTAACAGAATGAGGGTCCAATGAATGGTTGATGGGGGGAGGGGTTCCCAGCAAGTGGGTGTCAAGCAAGAGTTCAAAACAACTGTAAGCTGGGTTTGGTGGTACATGCTGTAATACCAGTACTGTAGGAAGCAGAGGCAGGAGGATTACCTACTATGTGCCTGGCACTTTGCAACACATAAGCAGCACCAGGGAGCCCAGGCTTCAAGGAAGATACCGTTTCCAGGCAGGAAGAGTTAGTTACTTGTCCTGCTACTTGGCCCTTTGCAGTACTTGGGTTGGAAGTGCTTTGAACTCTTAAAGTACTTGTATCTAAATTCTTTTCCTGCAGTGGTAGAGCCCAGCAGGAGCCAGCACAGAAGCAATCTCACCATTGGGAAGAGTCTCCCAGCATCTCACCTCAAAGCCTATCACTGTGAGGTAGGATGAATGCTGGCTTTCTTTCTTTCTTTCTTTCTTTCTTTCTTTCTTTCTTTCTTTCTTTCTTTCTTTCTTTCTTTCTTTTTCTTTCTTTCCTTCTTTTTTTTTTTGAGATAGGGTCTCATTTGTAGTTCAGGCTGGCCCTGAGCTCACTATTAGCCCAGGCAAGCCTCTCTGCAATCCTGATGTTCTCATGGGGAAGAGAAACATCACACCAAATGGATCAAGAAGAAACAGAGGAATAGAGAAAATAATACCTTTGATGAAAAAAGTAAGAGTAGGGTCAAAGGAGATCAGGATTGTTGAGGGCAGCATGTAATTTGAAGCAGAAGGCCAAGGAATTCTTAGTGATGCTGGAGATGTAGCTCAGTGGTGCCACACTGGCTTCGTACGCAGAAGGTCCTGAGTTTGATTCCCCAGTCTTGCCAAAAAAAATTCTTACTGAGAAGACATTGGAGCAAAGACTGGAAGAAGAAGAAGGTGCTAGACAAGAGCAGCCCTGCAAAGGTCTTGAGACAGAAGAAGTCAAAAGCCACTGTGGCAGGGGCAGAGTGAGTATGGGGAGCTGCTGGGAGAGGTCAGATAGGCCACTGAGCAGACCCTGTGGGCTGTAGGCCACTGTAAGGACTTCGCCTTTTGCTCAGTGAGATGTGCAGCCATAGGAGTTTTATAGGCAGAAGAGGGACCTGGCTTGAGACTTAGGTAATAGTTCTACACTGGCTACTGCACTGGGAATAGGCTGGCAGGGAAACCAACAAAGGCAGAAACCTGTTGAGTAGTGATGCTTGCTCCGCGTGAGAGGTGACAGAAGTGTAGGTCAGGGTAGTGGCCATGGGAGGTGATAGCAGGGCTCAGCCTCTGGATTTATTTTGAAGATCTGAGAACAGACACTAGAGTCCAGCTTGGTGACACCGTTTAGTGACTATGGTGAAACTCCTTATAGCAGGGGCTATTACCCTAAAACTCTACATCCTAGAAGTAGGAAAGAGTTATAGCTACTGATGCCCAAAGAGACTGTGTATAGCTTTAAGCCGCATGCTCTTGTCAGTTTTAGCTCTGGGCATGAAACAGTGATTCTAGAATGATTGTTTGCCCCAGGATGCCTGGAAAAACAACAACAAAAAAATCATCCCAGGCCTAAAATTATTGTATATATACTCTTTCAGATACAATTATTCAGCTGGGCATGGTGGTGTAAGCCTATAATTCCAGCACTTGGGAGGGTGAAGAAGGAAGACTGCTGTAAGGTCCAGGCCAGTGTAGGCTATATAGTGAGTTCAAAGACAGCCTGAACTACATATTAAGACTCTGTCTCAAAAACAAAACAAAACATAAAACCACACAGTAACTCAACATATAATCAAAGATATCTAGATTCATGATTTTCAAAAACACTGTAAGTGATAACAAGCAGAAGTGAACCTTGGAATTACCAGGCAGGGACTCTAATGTAATCATGCTTGCTAAATTCAAAGAGATTTGTCTGAGCGTGGTGACTCACACCTGTAATCCAAGCACTTGGGAAGCAGAGGCAGAAGGATTGCTGTGAGTTTGAGTATTGCCTGGGCTACATAGTGAGGTCAGGGCCTGCCTGAAATACAGAGTGAGACCCTGTCTAAAAAAAAAAAAAAGTCAAAGAGATCCAAATCCATACCTGAAAATTCTATGAGGAGAGCAAAACCATAGAAAAGAGCTTACTGTGTTAGTTCTAACCCAGAACTGATGACATCAGTTTCTCAGAAGAGAACATAATGAATGGGTGCTTTCAAAAGTATGGAAAAGTAGCCAGGGATTTAGCTCAAGTGGTACCACACCTACCTTAGAAGCACAAGGGCCTGAGTTGGATCCCCAGTACTACCAAAAACCACCACTACCAACATCAACAAAGTATGGAGAAGTGTAGGAAAATGGCAGAAGAGACTTTGGCGCTAATGGCAGTGGAGTGCTGTTGTCATACCTAGACCTGAAAGGGCAAAGGAGGTAGTTGCCCCGACTCAGCAAGCTGGAACAAAGTGCAGACAGCCACCTGTTTGGAGTTGGGATGTCCATGAAGGGACAGACACAACCCCCCTCCTCTCTTGGTACCCAAGGGCTCCCCACAGGCTGCAGCCAGCCTCTCAGCCTGCAGGGAAGGGTGGAGAAGCCCGGGAAGCTCACAGAGATGGCATCTGACCCAGTGACACAGAATATTTGAAAAAGAATCAAGTACAAATTCCAGAGCTAACAAATACAATCGTTACGGCCCACATTTCAAAGGATAGGTTTAACAGCAGAGTAAGCATGGCTGAAGAGAGAGCCTGAGGACGGGAAAATACAATAGGTGATAAAAAAAAATATGGAGCACGTTTAAATATATAAAATTTATTACAGTAAGAGATAGATTGCCATTGATCTCCCTGAAAATACTCTCCATTACTTCAAACATGGTTATCCCATCCTTCTTGCCACTTTCTGAAGCAGTTATAGAAGTTCTCTTTCATGAGTATTTTCAAGATATGGTAAAAAATACAGTGAATGTGGGCTGGGGATTTGGCTCAGTGGCACTGCACCTGCCTTGTAAGTGCAAGGTCCTGAGTTTGATTGCCAGTACTGGAAAAAAAAAAATCGTGTGTGTGTGTGTGTATGCACTATTGAGTGCCATCCAATGGAAAAGGTTTGTAAAAACATTACAGTGAAGCCTTATTCTGGCTAATCACTGGATCTGGCCCTCTGTGACTTCCAGATCTTCCCCAAAGTCAAAATGATGATGAAAGATAAATATTTTGAATCCATTCAGGAAACCAAGGCAGTCATGATAGCACAGCTAAGGACACTCATGAAAGGGGATTTCCAGAACTGCTTTGAAAAATGACAAGAATGCAATAAGGTGTTTGAAGCAAAGAACAGTTTGAGGGGGACTAATGGCAATGTATCTTTTATTAATAAAATTTTTAAAACTTAAAATGCACATGGCTTCTTTTTTGCATCACACCTCATAGATGAAAAATAAACTATACAAAATTAACAGCGACTAAAGACAAGACAAGATATACTAATAAACTCAATAATTAAAAAAAAAAACAAAGCGCTGGGGTGTGGTGGCTCACACCTGTAACCCAAGAATTTGGGAGGCAGAGGCAGGAGGATTGCTGAGTTTGAGGTTTGCCTGGGCTCCATAGTGAGCTCAGGGCCAGCCTGAACTACAAAGCAAGACCCTGTCTCAGAAAACACACACACACACACACACACACACACACGACAAGAGAAGAGAGTTAATGGGACAGAGGTCGTGTTTGAAAATATGGGAAGTAATAATTTTCCAGAATATTGAAAAAAGACACCAACCCACAGGTCCAATAAACTTGAACTTCAGATCTATTCTTGTGCTCCTTGTAGTGACCCTGAGAAGAGAGTGAGGGTCATAGGTGATGGCAGGGATGGTGGGCAGCTGCAAGCTGGTGGAGTCGTGGTCATTTTAGCTGGAGAGTCAGAGAGGGATGAGAAATTCCCTGTCTGGTCTTTAGGTTTCAGCCCTGTGCCCTGCTGGCTTTCTAAGAACCCCTCAACTGCTTCCAGATGGCCCCGACTTCTAGTGTGTTGCCTGGAGAAAGCAGCATCCTCCTGCCTGGTTTCCAGTGCAGTACCAGCCTCCATACTGGCTGTCAGAGCCCGAGCCTGAGCCTGAGCCAGGGTTCTAGCAGCGGCAGACTGTTGGAGGAGGTGTGTGTCCCCACGCCTCAGGCTCCCTTGGACCCCACCAGGGGGATGGATGCATTCTGAAAGCTGTGTTCAGCATCAGGTCTGAGGCCACAAGGCCCAGGTTTTCTCTCTTCCACCTTCCGAGAGGAGGCTACCTGCAGGGAGCTGTGCTCTGCCTCCCCTGTGCCTCATTGGAAGGGCTTTTATTCTGCCCTTTCTGTCTCTTGTTGGATCTATCAGCCAATTGCCATGTTCACCGCTCAGAAGCCCCCAACCCCACCGCACCTGCTTTCCTGATAGAAATCATACTTGCTCAGACCACAGGAAGGAAAGGAGGGACTATGCTTTGGGCTAGGCTCCTTCAAACTCCAAGAAGAAAACACTGTAATACATCCCAACTTGACATGTTCAGGGATCTAACTGCCTGTCAAAGCAAGTTCAGCGTCTCTAACACAGCACACAGAGATCTTCACCATCGCCTCTACCTATGTACCTCCACCACTGGATGTTGGCTAAAGGCACATCATGCTGTCCTCTCCCACCTGCCTGGATCCTTACCCAGTGGAGCCAGTCCCTTGGATTTAGAGGCTTCTTTATAAGTTTGTCTATTTGTCTGTCTCCACTTACACAATGAAGGTGATCCCATGAGCAGCACTATGGAGAAGTCCACATGGGAAGAACAAACCTCGGCAGACAGCCACCGTGTGAACCTGGATCTCATAGCCCTGGCTGCCTTCATAGCAGCCCTGTGGCCTTTACTGAGCCAGAGCTACAGTAGCTAAGCTGCTCCCACATTCCTGATTCTCAGACACCAATATCCTTTCTGCTTCGCTGCCTGGACTCTGCCTTGAAAGAACCACTCTTCTCCACCTGAGACTGTGCACATCAGGTGAAGCTGGCTGCCCCTCCCAGGCTTGAGGGGCTGATGGACAGCTGAGACCAGTCAGGATGTCCATTGCCCTGCGCCTCTGATCAAGGTTATGACCTAAGCCAGGCCTCAAGGGTCAGCCCAGGGGCCTGTGGGGGTATTAGAAAAGAGGTGATCTTTATCTGTGGGAGTTTCTGAGCCTGAAAAGCCGGCACAGGAGGAAGGCTCACCTTGAGATGCAGCCAGAAGAAAGAGAAGAGCAGGGGAACAGGGACAGATTTCTGATGCAACTCTTGATGCAACTGTGCCTGAAACCCATATCCATCTCTCTTCTGTTCTTTCCTGTGATAGTGCTTTGAGATAATACAATATCTGTCACTTTCAGCTGAAAGGGGTTAGAATAACTCATCTCCCTGGCTGGAATTAGCCATATCCCAACTCCTAGACTTTGGTGCTTCTGAACTTTTACACAAAACTGCACTGGGTGTTGGTTCTCCTGCCTGATTTTTGCAGCACATTTTTGCTTATCTCCTTCCCTCTTTCTCAGAATCAGAGCCACATCATATCTATTTCTATATCCAGAGCAGCTGACATAATGAGGGGATAAACAGTTGTATAGTGAGTCAGTGAATGTCTTCCGATTGGTCAGGAAACTTTAATAGAACAAGAAAAAGAGTCATAGCTTCAGAGACCTGCTTCTTGCAAGACCAGTATCCCCAAGCAGCCTCTAAATTGACAAAAGGATGATTATTTTGTAACCCGCCCCCCTTCATCCAGATCATGGTTAACCCAGTCATATCCATGGAAGAGAAACCAGTCTCGCCTAACAGAAAAACAAATGTAACCCAGAGTTTTTTAGCTTTAAGCAATTTTCAGTGATGTTTTTGGCAGGGGTGGGTAGATAGGCCTGAATAAACGGATTCAGGAAATCTTGTACATTGTAGGACACTGTTTCATTTATTGATCAACTCATTCAGCAAGGTTTAATTGATACCTACTACACGTCAAGCATGAAGCACACTATGTCATCTCCACAACCAGCTTCTAGGGCAGTGTAGTTGCTGGCTCTTGACACACCAGCAATTATCCTAAACTTGGAAGCTTAAAGCAACACGTATTTACATTTCCCAGCATCCAGATGCAACTCAACTGAGGGCCTCTGGGTTGAAATGTGCCCTGAGGTCACAGTCAAGTTGCCCACCAGGGCTGTGGCCATCTCATTTCTGAGCACAGTTCTACTATGCTAACTGTTCTATTGTGCACAGTTCTACTGTGCTAACAGTTAGCCCTGCTGGGCGACTGATCCAAGACAGAGTGTCAAGACAGAAGTTAGACTTTATAATACAATCTCAGAGGGAACATCCCCATCATTTAGCACATTCTGCTCAATAGGAGCACGTCAGTTGGTTCGGCCCACACTCACAAGTAGGGGATTACGAGAGGGTATCAATACCAGGACATGGAGTCATCGGGCAGCCACAGAGGCTACCTGTCACAGGCAAGGTATTTACTCTTCATTTCATATCCAGAACCAGGCTAGTCAAGCCACTTGTCTAGGCCACTCAGCCAGAGAGTTTTCTGAAAAGCAGTTTCCTGTTGTCCCAGGCTAGTTGGGGATGAAGTGCAGGAAAGCAAGAGTAAGGTGTTATAGGAAAAAGAAAAGAACAGGCTGTGTTAGTCCCCAAATGATATGCAATTGATTAGCCCACAAGTTAGTAGTTTAGTTTTTGTTTTAAACAACTCATCAACCTTCTGTACCAGCATACCAACAGCAGTAAGCTGTCGCCAAAAATACATCACAACACCATTGTGAACAACTTAGTAGTTTAGTGACTTAAAATAAACATTTATTTATTTATTTATTTTTTTGCAGTACCAGGGATCAAACTTAAACATTTATTAACTTGTAGTCTGTGGGTCAAGAATTTAAGATTACAGTAATCTGGGTCCAGGGCATCTTCGGGGATTCAGTTTGGACAGAGGATGCGCTTCCCAGATGGCTGTCTCACATGGCTGATGGCCAGTGGCCTCAGTGCCTTGCCTCATGAACCTCTCCACTAAAATCCTGCTTAAGCACTCTTAGAACATGGCACTTGGGCTTCTCCCAAAACAAATGAGGTAAGACAGCCTACACAGAAGGCGTAATGTCTTTGGTGACCTAGCTTGAGGAGTCACACACTGTCATTTCTGCAATATCCTGTTGGCTATACAGGTCAGACTATTCGTTTGGGGAAGTGATTGCCCAAGGGCACGGGGATGCCCAGAGGTGAGACCCACTGGAGACTGGCCACTGTGGAGTCCTGAAAGATTAAGAATCCTCAAAGTCAACTTTAAGGCAGGAATAGGTACTAGCCAATGAATAACAATCTAATTATAAATCATGCCAAGTTCTCCCAAGGAAACCTACAGCAAGATCATATAAAAGAGTATTGGTTTATTCCATGGTAGTATTTTACCATTTGTGACATTAACTAGGCTGGGAACTTTCTGACCCTGTGGTGTTAGCTATAGATTCAAGGATAAGTGAAAATCCAAAATAACAATAGCTTAAATAAGGCAGATGTTGATTTCTTTCTTGTCTAGAAGTCTAGATAGGGGTGGTGCCAGTCAGTGACAGGGACTCAGGCCTCTTCCATCTTGTGCTTTGTGTGGTTTTCTCATCTCATGGCCCAGAATGACATCCACATTCTGTGCAGCCAGATGGAGAAATGGATACAGAGGGCAAAAGTACATATTCCTGATACCATCACAAGATGCTTCCCCTTATATCTCAAAGGTCAGAACTCAGTAACATGTGCACATTTAGCTGCAAGGGAGGCTGGAAAGGACAGCTTTTATTCTGACCACCCATAAATCCATTTAAAAACAAGGCACTTCGGCCAGGCATGGTGGCTCACGCCTGTAATCCCAGCACTCAGGAGGCGGCGACAGGAGGCTTGCCTGGACTCCATAGTGAGCTCAGGGCCAGCCTGAACTACAAAGCGAGACCCTGTCTCAAAAAAAACAAAAACAGAAACAAAAAAATAAAACAAGGCACTTCAGCCCCATGCAAAAAGAGCCACACCAGTCAGCCCTATCTAGCATTTACTCTGCCCCAGGCATTTGTTGCCTTTGGAGCTTGTGCCAAGTGCAGCTCTAATTCAGTAGGTCAGGGGTAGGGATGAGAATCTGCCCTATGATGCCCAAGTAGCTGGCCTGTGGACCATATTTTGGAATGAGAGGACTAAGTTTATAGTTCTGCCTGAGATTTCTCCCTCTCTTTCTCCCAAAAGCATCAGGCTACTTGTTGAGGGGGGTGAAAAGAAGGGAACAAGAAGCGGCTGAAAGAAAGAAGTGACCACCTGGCTTCAGTGCAGGCTCCACTGCCCCAGGTGCCTACCCTGCTGCACTGCCCTCTTCTAGTCCTCATGAGGAAATCTGGTATGAGACTTTTGCTGTAGACAGAGAAGCTGCCAACTGGACCTGTTCTTTGAACATGAGCCTCCACCTCTCCCCCTGGGTTTTTTCCAGCCCTGAAAGAAGGGGACAGCGCAGAACCTGGGGGATGGTCAGAATGAAATTTTACTGCACGGGTCTGCTGTTCAACAGCCTCCCCGCAATCCACAGAGGAGCTGCTCTGTGTTTCTGAGGCACTGAAGTTGAGAGAGGAGGACAATCGGTACTGCTGCCTCGACCGAGTCACAGTGCTGTGTCTACCTCTGAATAGCCCTGTGAGTCCTGGATGGACCCAGCTCACTCGAACGCAGCTGGAGGGTTCCACAAGTGAAAGATGTGAACAGAGACAGCTGCCTGCCAACCACAGCGGCTTCCAGTTGGCGGAGGAGCTCTTATTTGGTGCACTTTTCTCATTTGACCCCCAGGAAACACCTTTATAAGCTGGTGTCAGCATCCTCTGTGCAGAAAGCGGTGAGGGCCTGAGAGATGCCCAGTGATTTTCCCAGAGAGGCACAGCAGGTGTGGGTGGTGCGTCCGCTATACCTATCCAGGTCTTCTGGACTTGCCTCACCCCGGTGTCAGGGTGAGGACTGCTGTTCACAGCCCAAACTTGGACCGACTCATTTCATTTCCCTCAGTGCAGTTTTGTTTTTTTTTTATTTATTTTATTTTATTTATTTATTTATTTATTTATTTATTTATTTTGAGACAGGGTCTCGCTTTGTAGTTCAGGCTGGCTCTGAGCTCACTATGGAGCCTAGGCAAGCTTCGAACTCAGCAATCCTCCTGTCTCTGCCTCCTGAGTGCTGGGATTACAGGCATGAGCCACCATGCCCGGCTCAGTGCAGTTGTTTTAAAATGCAAAGCAGGAGAGGCAGAGGCCTGAATGGAGAAAGAAAGAAAACGAAGTGGAGGCCTAAAGGAACAAATGCCGGAGTTCCGGGGGAACCCCGGTGCCTCGCGCTCGACCCCAGGCCCTGCCCTTCCCAGCGCCTCCCGCGGGCCCCTTTAAACAGAGAGCGGAAGGGGCGGTGGGGGGCGCGGTGGCGCCCAATGGGCTGCGCGGAGCGTCACTTCCCGGCGGCCGGAGGCGAGTGGCGAGTGGCTGGGGGCAGCGCGGGGGCGGGAGGCCGAGCAGGCGTTGGCAGCGGGCTCGGACCCACGCGGCGCCGCGGCCCCCTGGCCTGCAGCGCTCCCACCCCGTCGGCGGCGGCGGCGGCGGCACGATGCCCTTTGACTTCAGGAGGTGAGTGTCGCGAGCCGGGTCACCCGGGACTCCCTTCCGTAAGCCAAGGCAACACCCAGCCCGCCGCGGACCCGCCCGCCCTGCTTGCAGCAGACCCCCAGCGATTGCACATCTGTGGAGGCCTTCGGGGACCTGGCCTTGCACGAAGCCAGAGCTGCAAGGTCCCCACTGTGCAGCCGTAGACAAACCCGCCTCCGCCGCTCTGCAGAGCCCCCGCCCCAGCCGACCTGGACACCTTGCACTCTCTGCCCCCCAGAACAGAAGCGGATTCCTTCAGTTGGGAGCCAGTGGACACCCCCTCCCTCTCAACCCTCCTTTAGTGGACCCCACCCCAGCTGACAGGTGGGGCCGAGGGCTCAGAGCTGCAAGGCTGGCAGCTCGCCTCCTGGCAGCGTCTGGAGGCTTGCAGGTTAACAGAGCCTGAGGCACCCCTGCCTCGGCTGCTTTGGATACTGTCCCCTCTCGCCGACCCTGACCTTGGCCCTGGCCTTTGGCTCTAGGGGCACTACAGGAAGGGGAGGTGGCCGGGAGCCTCGGACAGACTCCGCGGAGAGGTCAGCAGGCGTTTGGCCTTGGCTTTCTGCAACCCCACAATGGGACCTTTGTGGGGTCCCCCTGCCTCATGGTCCACTGTTGGAGCGCTGTTGTGCTGGACCAGGCGTTCTGGAAGCTCACCTAGGAGCGGTCTCCACCAGATGTTCCCTTGAGGTGTGGAACTCCAAGGGGATGCCCTTGGTGGAGGCTGGGAAAACAGTGGAGCTTTGTGGGAGGAACTGGGTTAAAAGCTGGTTCAACTCCCTTCACGGAGCAACTTGATACATTCTAGAAGTTGAGGGCGAAGGCTCTGGGTTCAGACCTCCACTCACGGATGGCTGGCCCCAGTAAGTGTCTGAGCTCTCTCGGTTTCATCACTTGCAAATTGGGGCTAAAAATAAGCTCCCCATCTGCAAGGACAAGTGCATGAGGCACCTTAGCCACATTAGTTTACAGCTTACAGGCAGGCAACAGTGTGGATAAGGGGCCTCTTCACAAACATTTTTCATATCCATAAAAAGAAATTCCACTGTCCATGTCGCAGGAGGGACTTCCCCCTCTTCTTTTACAGGGGTGAATGACAGGTTTACACAACAGCCCCACCACAAAGATCTGTAGCCTGCCATGACCCCAAGGCATGGGGCATGCTGGGGTGTAGGTGTAGAGAGGATGTCAGTTTGAGACCTTGAATAGCTACATGTTGTTCCAGCCTGTTCTGATGACCGATGCCATCTGGCAAACCTTTGCCAGCTTCCTGCTCCTCTCAGGGAGCCTGAGCTGGTACCAGGGTCCCTGGAACAAATGCAGACTGAGGGCAGTTAGGAATTCAGAGGTGTTCCTGACACCAGCAGTGAGTGTCCCACCCTAAGAGCCACAGTTAGACCCCGGATTCCTGGTGCCACAAAGTGCGCCCTTCTCTGGGCCAATAGTGAATTCCTGCCCCCTCCGGCCCCCAGGTAATTCAGTAAGTTCCAGTGATTTTGATTTTGTTGAAGAAGACACTGTTGCCAGGGATTTAATGCCACCTTGGAAGCACAAGGGCCTGAGTTCGATCCTTGGTACAGCAAAACGTGCAAGAAATCAGGGTCTCTGGTCATTTAATTCTTTCACTCTGTACCCTCTGCACCCTTACTGCACAGAGGAGGAAGTGGAGGTCCCCTTGGGAGGGAACCCCGTTGGAAGTGTGGAGGTCAAGTAAAATGAAGGAAAGTAAGCTGATGCAGGCTTGGGTGATCCCGCCTGTGTTAGGTGCCAACAGTTCAGAGACACATGGCCATGTGTGGGAGAGTGGGCCACGTGTGCCCAGCCAATCACACTCTTGAGATCTGAGACTCACAGCTTGGAGGAAGTGGTGCTCCGCCCCCTCACCCCTTCCTCCTCTTCAGTGTCTACTCATTAAGCACTTGCTGGGTGTCCACCACACTCAGACCTCTGCCGTCTGCCCATCATGGGGGATTGGTGGCACATGCTCCATCCCAGGAGAAAGGGGAGGACAGCATGATGGGGTTCTCAAGAGTATGGTACCAGCCAATGTGCAGCCACCACTGCGCAAGCATCCTGACGTCATTCCCTTGTCACCTGAGAGAACTTTGAATCCTCATTCTAATTCCCAGAACTTGGAGGCTCCGCAGTAGCTGCTCTGTCTTGGGCCACACAGCACCCAGGTTGGCGAGGCTGGGTTTGGACTCAGTGCTCTCAGCTCAAGAGCCTTTGCTTTGAGAGAAAAGGTAGCTTGGAAGGCCCCATACCTCTGCCAGATCTGGCAAGTATGGTGAGGTGTGCTGAGGGGTAAACTATGTCTGGGACACCCCCCCCCACCGTACCCCCAGCCATTTTATGGTAGGAGAAAAACAGGCTGCCTGTTGCCGTTCTTAAAACAGTCAAGAGAGAGAAAAATAGCCACTTCTTGCCTTGCCTATTGATGGTCCAATTTCATTCCACCCAGAGGAATGAAATTGGACTTCTTAATGGACTTCTCATGCATCTTCCTTAATTCTGTTGTACTTTATTGTCTGTGAAATGGGAACATGAGCACACCCAGTAGGACTGTTGGGCCATGTGTGTAAAACACTTAGACACATAGATGATACCTCATACGTTCTGACTGCTGTGTTCAATATTTGTGTCCTTTAAGCACCAATTACCTCCTAACACTCTGTAACTCACTTAATTATGAAGCTTTATTCTCTTCTTCCGGTGAGGATGGGAGCTCCTGAGGGCAAGGATTTGTATCTGGCTTTTTCAAGGTATACTCCCAATGCCTAGAACAGTAGTTGGGCCAAACTCTCCCCTTAGAAATGGCTCAAAGTGTGTCAGAGAAGCCAGAGGCACGGTGTGATTACATATGCCAGTGCTTGCTTAAGCAGATTTTCCAAATTCCTTCCCTTCCTCCCTCTTTCTTTTCTTTCTCCTCTCACCCTCCCTCCCTTCTCTCTTTTCCTCCTTCCTTCTTTTCTTTCTCTGGAGATGAAACCCAGGGCCTGGTACTTGCTCAGCTTTACCACTGCAACTACAGCCTGGTCCCTTCCCCTTCATCCTTGAATTTGCCATTCCTAAATTGTTTTTGGGTGCATGGAAGAGGTAGGTGGAACTCCGAGCCTTAGATGATTACTTGTGTTTGCTCTTGTTAAATTGCTTTCCTGATAGCTGGATGTAGCACTTGTGGATCTGACCTTGTGACCTAGATCCGGGGTTGTTGTTCCTAGTTCCGGCTGGCCTGAAGCCAGCAGCACCAGCCACCTCTTGTCCCAGGGTTGTGACAAGCCCAGTGTAGGAGGGGGAGTGGGGTAGATAATAACGGATAGTGTTTGTGCTTCACTCCAGAGGAACCTGCACCCTTTTCTCAGGCAGGGGGTCCAGTGGCAGCTCCCCTTGAAACTCCAAGTCTGGGGGAATGTCACCACCCTGCTGCATGGTCAGCTGTGCCCTAGGAGAGTGTATTTACCTTCGTGGAACCTTGTGTCTTTTAAGGAGAGAATGGTCACCTTTACCACCTCACGTGAGACGTAATTGTAGGGCCAGTGGGGTGTCTCTGCAGAGTTGGACCAGAGACATAGTGTTGGGGCCCAATGCAAAATGAAAGTGTAGAGTCCCTATGGAGAAAGAATTACAAATGTCAGGTTGGTGACAGCAGAGTGCTAAGCCAGGTAGTTCGCTGAGCGTGCGACCCTGTGTGACAAGGCAAGTCTTGCGCCCTGTGAGGCTTGCCCTCCTTTCGTGCCTCCCCAGGGGCCCCTCCCTTTCTGGGAGATCCCAGAACCCCTGAGGACCCCAGAGCGCGCCTTCCAAAGTTGACCTCATTTTTTCATGTCCTGGTTCTAGCCTTCAAATGGGCCTCTCAGGTGGAGATTCCTTAGTGTCCATGTAACCTTGTCTAATGGGGTCCTGTACCCCGCAGCCCCCTCATTCCACACCCTAGGCACCCTAGGGGCTCAACCTAGTTAATATTCAGCAGCAGGTAGCCACCATGAGTGTCTGCGTTTCTGTTCTGCTTCATTCCAGGCTGAACTGTAGGAAGCTAAGAATAGCACATGCACTACAGTAAGTTTCTAAAAATATAAACAGGCTTAAAAATCAGATGAGAGGGAAAATGATATTTTTTAAAAAGCTAGGATTTTGTGTTCATCGGGGTGTACCAGTCAGTGGTGGGCACTGCTGTGCAGACCCCATGGGTTGGCTCATTTTTTCCAGGCCTCCTGGCCACACCGGCGAGCCACTGAGGTGTAGCAGAGCGGAAGAGTGTGGCCACCAGCGGAGGAGCAGGGCCTGGCGTGCTGCCACCAGTCCCAGAGTTTTGCTGTGCCCTACCATCTGTCTCGAAAACTTTTGCTTTTCCATTCACTAAATTCAGAAAGAATGGAAGCCTCTTCTAATTGGATTCGCTGCTTTCCTCTTCCCTAATACTTACCCAGTTGTGCTCATTATGAAACTTGAAACTGTCTTCCTTTCCTCCATC
>PVIC010001957.1:0-83313 GCA_004025085.1 Thryonomys swinderianus
GGCCCTGGGAAGTCTAATTCTTATCCTCAAGAAGTAACACGCCAAGAAATAGGATTTTTCCCTTTAGAAGTATCAAGCCGGAAGAGCCCCTCATTTAAAAACAACAACAACAGCCAAAAAACCAGTTGCAACAGGCCTCTCATAAATCACAAATGGGGAATCCTGATAGTATTCCAATTTCCAGCTCCGGGCTCCAGAGAAAGCCCCTCAAAGGTCATTATTTTATGCATTTTTTTTGGGGGGGGGGACAGGGTCTCACTTGTAGTTCAGGCTAGCTCTGAGCTCACAATGTAGCCCAGGCAAGCCTCGAACTCAGCAATCCTCCTGTCTCTGCCTCCCAAGTGCTGAGATTACAGGCATGAGCCACCACGCCCGGCTTATGCATTTATTTTTTTCTAGTACCAGGGATTGAATTTAGGACTTTGTGATTTTTGAAGCAGGTGCAGTTCCACTGAGCTGCATCTCCAGCTAAAGGGTCACTGTTGAACACAAAGATGACTGGAGAGGAATACAGAGCTATTCATTCATTCATTTGTAAATCTTTATGAAGGCCTACCACAAGCCAGGTATTAGGCTGAGAAAGAAAGACAAAACACACTTCCTTGTCCCCCAGGAGCTCAGAACATAGAGCAGGAGAGAAATCAGTACACAGGGAAGAAAAAACCTGAAAGGTATGGTAGTGTAAGGATCTGAGACAGATGATACTGAGCTGAAGTTCAGAGGATGGCAGGATTTTCTAGCTGAAAATAGTAAAGGGCATTCCATTCATAATGTGAAAAGGCTAATAGGCTGAAAGGGCTAGTCCATGTTTAGATATGCAAAGTGTTCAGGGCGATCGGAAAAGAGTAAAGGAAGGGGATATAATGGGGGATGGGAGTCTGGAGGAGGGCCATGGTAACACTAGGTAGAAAAGGAGGGAATTGTAGTATTTGCTGTCAGTTTTGGGAGTGAGCAGTAACGGAATTGCAGCCACACAGGAGTCTGGCTGTTTGAAGAACACTGAACAAAAAGCAGCGGCCTAGTGAGAGTGTGCGATGCTGTGTGCAGCCAGAGGACACTGTGTGAGCTGTGGCTTGGGGCTGCAGGTGAGTAGAAGCAGCCATTAGATACAGTTCTCCATCTCAGACCGTGTTTAGGGAGCAGCATGGTGGGCCAAGGAAATACCTAGGAAAGGGCAAGTAATGAGCTGGCACCCGACTGGAGAACAGTTTGGTCACAGAATTGGGAGTTTGGCCCAATGGTAAAGGGAGTATTCCTGCCACAGCAGTCTGACTGAAATGAACCTTTAAAGGAGGATGTTGATGGGGTCCTTGGGGAAAAAAAAACTGCTCGACATTTGATTTTTTGAGACAGGGTCTCAACTAAGCAGTTCAGGCTGTCCTTGAACTCAAGACTTATCCCCGGGTTGAGCATCCCCAGTGTTGGGATTACAGGTGTGCGCCCAGGCCCCAGGCCTGCGTGCTGCCCGTGCTGCCCGTAGATTTAGATGCCACATTTACATCTGACAGAGGCTTGGAAGCCTGAGAATTTGGGGGTGGAGAGAAGGGATTATGGGCAAGGGTTTTACTCAGCCTGGTAGATACAAAGTATTCCGGAAAGACAACCACCTTCTTTCTAATTGCAGGACAGCTAGCGAGGAACTCTATACAGTGTCTCATTTTGTTTTCAAAAAATTACTTACCAAAAATACAGTTTGTTACACACATTTTACATTGGCAGAAGCCAGGCTGAAAGTTTAGGTAGCTTACCTAGGTGTTGACTAAGGGTAGCTGACAGGATTTGGTTCTAAATACTAGATCTCTCTTTCAGGTTTGCATTCTCCTATTCTCCCGACTTTATTTTGGAAAATTTAAAACCAACCAGCTGGGCATGGTGGCTCACACCTGTTATCCCAGCACTCAGGAGTCAGAGTTTGAGACTAGCCTAGGCTAAAAAACCAAAAAACAAAAAATCTAGGACCGGAGATTTAGCTCAGTGGTTCCAGTGCCTGCCTAGCAGGTGCAAGGTCCCTGGTTAATCGCTGGTAACTACATACAACAATACCAGGCATGGTGACTCACGCGCACCAGCAATCAGTACCACATACCACAGTGCCCGATCACTCAGAATGCAGAGGCAGAAGGACTGCTGAGCTCAGAGCCAGCCTGAACTACAAAGCAAGACCCCTTAAAAACAAACAAACTATAATTAAACCCCAAAAGTTGAAAAACAGCATGACAACTCTTCTTCATGTGAAGTTACCAGTCAGTTAATGGGCTGTGCTTTATGCCACAATCTCCACCTCATCTCCAAGTGCTGGATTTTTTTTTTGAGACAGGGCCTCACTTTGTAGTTCAAGCTGGTCTTAAACTCACAGTGACTCCCTGCCTCAGCCTCCCAAGTGCCGGGATTACAGGTGTTCATCACTATGGCCAGCCTACAAAGTGCTGGTTGGGATGTGACTGGTGTTTAGCATAAAATCTGAGATTCAATAGAAGGAAGTCAGGGGGAAAAGGAGAGATTTAGGAGAAATTTCTCTATAGATGACTAGAGAAAGTTGTATGGGCATTCTGAAGATAGACTATGCAAAACCTATGTATTGCCCAACTTCTGTCAGCATACCTGGGCTGGGACAGTCATTGTCAAGGAAATGCAGGGTTATGGCTAGAGTCCAAGGATTGAGTGGAAAAGAGCAAAGTTTTTTTTTTTTTTTGAATGGGCTCCAAACTTTACATCTACATCTGTAAAACATTTAGCCAACATTCAGTGCTAAGTATTCTGTATTAGATTTTTATAAAACCATTTTGTGCATTCTTTAATGTGTCAGAACTCGTAAGACTTCAGGCAAAATGGTGAGTGTTCCCCACAAGGAAAAGGGAAAAAGAATTCCTTTTTTTTCTCACCCATCCCCATCCACAGCCCAAATTGAGGAAACCTTGGGAGTTTGCCTGAAATAGCTAAGGGCACAGAAGGCTGAAAATCTGAGATTTAAATCCTGATTCGAGGGCACACAGCAAGACAGAACCTGGATTCTCCCACCCCGCGCCACACGATGTAGTCCTAAAATAGATAAAGCCTTTCATTTCCACCCCTTCTAAATAAATCATAATGAGAAAAAAAGACCAAAAGGCGAGGGCTAGGACTTTGCCATAGTCTGTCTTTAGCCCAGAATTTGGCACTGGACACAGCACTTAATTGACTTCTATTATGGCTGGCTCCTAAAAGGAATTAAAGTAGTAGCAACATCTTCACGGTAATATTACGGAACTTTTCTTCAACGGGGTGTGTGTGTGTGCGCGTGTGCGAAACAGGTCACACAGGTTTCACACAATCCTCATCCAAACGTTTCGGATTTCAAGAAGCTTGTCTGTCAGCCCAGGAAGGAGTCACATGCCTGTAGTCCCAGCACTGGGGAGGCTGAGGCAGGAGGATCAGGCGAGTTCGAGGCCAGCCTATAGTGAGTTCAAAGTCAGCGAGACTATGTAGAAAGATTGAAAAAAAAAAAAAGTCCTGACTCTTCCACTACACTCAAGCCAACTGGCTGCCATGGTCGATTCTACTGAAATTGGTTGGAAACCTGTGGGTGAGTCTCCTGCGCGCCGGCCATTCATTACTTACAGAAGCCCAGTCCGCACGCCGCTCGCACGTCAAGATAGCGTCGAGCCTAGGAGGAGCCTGGGGCGCGCGGGAGGCTGGGAAATATAGTTCCCGGATGACATGGGGGGGGATCGAAGGGACAAGGTTTCCGGTCGTGGGCGGGGTCTGGAGGAGGCGGGGCTTCCGACAGCTCGCGAGGATTTCTGGGAGAAGGGGGTGGTGAAAGCAGATGCGCGCGCAGCGCTCGGGCAGTGGTGGCGGAGATGGAGGAGGGTGGACGGGAGAAGGCACCTGTGCAACCTCAGCAACCCCCAGGGACAGCCCCCGGCGGCACGGACGACAAGGCGAGCAGCAAGGAGCGGCGGGATGCGGGAGACAAGGACAAAGAGCAGGAGCTGGTGAGGCGTGCACCCGGGACTCGGTGGAGGAGGCCGCGGGCTGAGTCACCGTGGTCCCGTAGGCCTTGGGCCCTTCTCGCAACCACCTCGCAGCTACCGGGACAAGGTGGAGGGGGAGGTCCCTGCCCCCTGCATTCCGCACTGCCTCCTTTGCCGTCCCCCGCACCTTCACCACCGCCTTATAGATGGGATCGGAATCGTAATCATCCACCTTTCCAAGAATGGCTTTCCATCGAAGCCTGGCTCAGAAACTGCCTTCCCAGCAGGGCTTCCCATTCCCGCCCCCTCTTCTTGTCCACCTGACCCCTCCTGGGAGGCTGGCGCCCTGCACCTGCCCCAGTGTGAATGGGAGGAGGATGAGTGGGATCCTTCTCTGATGAGCTTCTTCCTCCACTCCTCCAGTCTGAGGAGGACAAACAGCTTCAAGATGAACTGGAGATGCTCGTGGAACGACTTGGGGTGAGTCATATGTTAACGTTACCTGGTACATATTCGGATCTTTCCCACTTGTTGGCTTTATTCTGTTTTGAGGCAACAACTCCTATGTGATGTGACTGCATTTTCAGGTCAGTGTTTTGGTGAAGAGGGAGGGAAACGAGTGAGTTACAAAGGATATTGGAATTGAGCTACTTGTTTCTGTATCAGGTGGTGTGCAGGGCGTTGGGGAATGACAGATGGATAAGACAGTTATGTCCCGACTGGAAATGCTGTTTTAGTATCTGCGTTGTGACTTGGAGGAGTGTGACTCCTTTTATCTGAGTCGAATGTCTCCTCATCAGGAGAAGGACACATCCCTATACCGACCGGCCCTGGAGGAATTGCGCAGGCAGATTCGTTCTTCTACAACTTCTATGACTTCAGTGCCCAAGCCCCTGAAATTTCTGCGCCCACACTATGGCAAACTGAAGGAAATCTATGAGAACATGGCTCCAGGGGAGAATAAGGTAAAACTATTTCAGAAGCTACTTGAGAAATTCCTTTTCATCCTATGAGATGCTGGGCTCGCCGAAACCCTAAAGCCCTACCAGGTATGGTCTGGTTGAACAGAGTTCATTACAGTAGGAAAAAAAGAAAAAAAGTGAACCAACAAAAGTGTTGAAAGGAGAATCGACACTTTAGAGGACATTTCCGTCATTTCTGTTGGATCCTGGAATATCCTCAGTGTGATCTATTTCCAATTGATATTTAGTCTTGGTTTTTCTCTTTTCTTCTGTCTCATATACATGCAATTTAAAAAAAAATTTCTAAGCTATATCCCCAATTTAATTAGTTCTTTGCCTCTTGGATTAGGGTTAAACTAAGATCTTTAGTTCTCAGTAAACTTAGTGACCAGCTTGCTAACTGGTCTTGCTTTTGTTTTTACTTCTTACATAGTCTGTTCTTCATTATAGGAGTCACATAGGTTATGAGTCCATTTTTGCTTAAAACCTAATTGCTTATTATTGCAGTTAAAATTCAAACTGTGGGTGGTAGTGCACCTGTATCCTGGCTACTCACAAGGTTGAAGTAGGAGTTTCTCTTGGGTGGCACATGCTTGACATTCCAGTGCTCTGAGAGACTGAGGCAGGAGGAGCACAAGTTGATACTCAGAAACTCATCTAGACTGGGCAACTTAGTGAGACACTGCCTCAAAAAAGGGGGGGGTGTAGTTCAGTGTGAAGGCCCTCGTTTCAATTACCAGTACCTCAAAAATAAATAAATAAATAGAATCCAGGGGCTACTTCTTTGTTGCTTTCCTCTGTTGTTTATTCTATTTTAGCTATGTTGGTTTAAGAGATCATGAGCAGCTTTAGGATTATTGAGAGGCTTAATTCAGGTGACATTTTTAATACAAAGACTGGTATATAGTTCATATCTGGGAGACAATGACAGTAACCTCAATTTCCTCATGTTGCCCTTGCCCTGGACTGTGGGTCTGACTCCTAAGGACTGGTTCCTTTGTAGCGTTTTGCTGCTGATATCATCTCTGTTTTGGCCATGACCATGAGTGGGGACCGTGAATGCCTCAAGTACCGGTTAGTGGGCTCCCAGGAAGAACTGGCCTCGTGGGGTCATGAGTATGTCAGGTAAGAGCTTTTCTTTTTGAGACTCTGAGGCATAGCTGTGAGTTCAGTCTTGGAGGACTTTGTATTAGAGTATTGATGTATTGAATATATGAGGCATTGAGTTCCTTGGCTCACAGGGAGCCGCTTTCCCTACAACTGTGCCTTTAATGGTCCGTGCCTCTCTGTAGGCATCTGGCAGGAGAAGTGGCCAAGGAGTGGCAGGAGCTGGATGATGCAGAAAAAGTACAACGGGAGCCCCTGCTAACCCTTGTGAAGGAAATTGTCCCCTACAACATGGCCCACAATGCAGAGCATGAGGCGTGTGACCTACTCATGGAAATTGAGCAGGTGGATATGCTGGAGAAGGACATTGATGAAAATGCCTATGCAAAGGTCTGCCTCTATCTTACCAGGTGAGTGAGTAGTCAGAGCAGCCCTGCCTGTACTTCTTTCTCAGTTGTACCTCTATTCTACCAGAGCATCTGTTTCAAGGGTCGTATCAGGGTGAAGTTAATTAGTTGGTATCCATTAATTTCTTGAGGACAGAGTGTTATATTGCCTTAGTAGTCCCAGCATCTGGAGTACTGTCTGGAATGTAGTAGGCAGTCAGTTTTTATTTTTGATAACTGAATTAATGAAGTAAACAAATATCTGAGACTTTCCAAGTCTTTATTACTTTTATCTTGTAGTTGTGTGAATTATGTGCCAGAGCCTGAGAACTCTGCCCTGCTGCGTTGTGCCTTGGGTGTGTTTCGAAAGTTTAGCCGTTTCCCTGAAGCTCTGAGATTGGCATTGATGCTCAATGACATGGAGCTGGTGGAAGACATCTTCACCTCCTGCAAGGATGTGTATGTGGGGAGAAGTTGGCAAAGGAACAGATAAGATGTGCATGGGGCATCTGCATGAAGAGCTGGGACTTCTGCTTAGGTCTCAGGGGGTCCTTTGCCCTTGGTGGATGAGAATGAACAGGTGTGAGGGCCTTCTCCCACAGGGTGGTGCAGAAGCAGATGGCATTCATGCTAGGCCGGCACGGGGTGTTCCTTGAGCTGAGTGAAGATGTAGAAGAGTATGAGGACCTGACAGAGATCATGTCCAATGTACAGCTCAATAGCAACTTCTTGGCTTTGGCTCGGGAGGTGAGAATCTGCCTTTTTCCATCAAGACTTTTCGATTGTGGGGTTAGAGATTTAGCTCAGTTGTTCTGACATATGCCTTGCAAACGCAAGGTCCGGAGTTTGATCCCTGGTACTACATACCACAATGCCAGCGTAGTGGCTCATGCCAGTAATCTCAGCACTTGGGAGGCAGAGGCAGGAGGATTACCATGAGTTGGTGGCTAGCCTAGGCTACATAGTGAGATAGTGAGTTCAAGGCCAGCCTGAACTACAAAGCAAGACCCTGTCTGAAAAAACTAAAGAAAAAAAAGAAAAGACTTTCAGGTTGTAATATTACCTCTTACCAGACTCCCCTAGTGAGAATTACTATGCAGTGAGATAATTGAAGGTATGCTAGGGAAGTACTGGGGTGTATTGGTGACCCTTTGGCTTTTCTTCAGCTGGATATCATGGAACCCAAGGTGCCTGATGACATCTACAAAACCCATCTGGAGAATAACAGTGAGTAACTCTCACTCTGTGGGGACTGAAAGATGTTGATTGCTTCCTTGGTACTGCGAGTGGTGGCTTGGCCAACCCACTTACCATATTCTCATTCATCTTCTAAAGACTTGAAAGTAGCCACAGTTACCCTTCCTAACCATACACTTGAAAATCCAGGCACGCAGAGTCAGTGACCGGTTGTGTCATAAAAAAGTAGTGAGAGGACTAATACTACGGTCTCTATTAACTTCTGCACTTTTTTTTTTTGTGGTACTGGGGATTGAACTTGGGCCCTTGTGCATCCAAGGTTGGCCCAGTACGACTTGAGCTAAATCCCCAGCCCTAACTTCTGTACTTTTGAATAGAACCTCTTCTATATCTGGCCACACAGGTAAAATTGCTTCTAATACTCAAACTTCTAATTCATAAAACTATAAAAGTAATGTGGGGCTGTTAACTTGGGCCCATATGAATTATTTGTTCAGTTACCCAGCAACAGAACTACTTGAACTTGTATAATTCAGAATGATGTGGATTTATCAAATTTATAAAAATTTCAAAGAAGACAGGGGAATGGGAAAAAATGAGAATCAAGATATGTCATGTAGGGCTGGAGGGTTAGCTCAGTGGTTCCAGCACCTGCCTCACAAGCGCAAGGCCCTGAGTTTGATCCCCGGTAACCACATACAATGCTGGGCATGGAGACTCACGCCCACCAGCAATCAACACCACATACTACAGTGCTGGGCGTGGTGGCTCACACTTGTAATCCCAGCACTCGGGAGGCAGAGACAGGAGGATTGCTGCGTTTGAGGCTTGCCTGGGCTACATAGTGAGCTCAGGGCCAGCCTGAACTACAAAGCAAGACCCTGTCTCAAAAAAAAAAGATATGTCATGTACTGGTATAAACCCTCACTGTTGAATGTTACCATAATGTTTATATAAAATATACCAATAAAATCAATTGAAAATTTTCAAAGAAGAGGTACAGAAAAAAACTACAGACTCTATAAACGCTTTTTTTTTTCTTTTTGAGACAGGGTCTTGCTTTGTAGCTCAGACTGGCTCTGAGCTCACTATGTAGTCCAGGCAAGCCTGGAACTCAGCAATCCTCCTGTCTCTGCCTCCCGAGTGCTGGGATTACAGGCGTGAGCCACCAGGCCCGGCACTGTGGTATGTGGTATTGATTGCTGGTGGGTGTGAGTCACCACGCCCAGCATTGTATGTGGTTACCGGGGATCAAACTCAGGACCTTGCACTTGCCAGGCAGGCACTGGAACCACTGAGCTAACCCTCCGGCCCAGACTCTATAAACTCTTAATCCACACAACATCCTCACCTTCTGGGCCAGGATTTAGCTCATTGGTGCCAGACCTGCCTTGGAAGCATAGGGTCATGAGTTTGATCCCTGGTACTACAAAATAAATAAATGAATAAGCAAAATCGTCAACTTGTGTGCAAGCAACAGCCTCCCAATGCTTGTGTCAAACTAGCTTTAATCGGTACCAGGATATCCTCATTTTCTTTCCGTTTTCACCAAACCTATACACCAATCCACCTGTCTCATGACAAGCCTAGCCCCATCTATGTAAATGGTTTCAAAATCCCTAACACCTGCAGCGACCCTTAACTCACCAAGTTACCAAGTTTTTATCTATCCAAATTGCTCTATATTCCCTATAGGTAACCCTGTGTTGGTCATTTGTCACCAAATCCTGACAAATAAGGTCTTCCTGTTAGCCTCACCTCCTGATCTAATCGAGTAGACATTCTTGCCTTACCTCAATTTCATTCTTGCAGACACAGATACGAGTCCAGTCCACTTTGTGCACCTGTTCCCCTGACATCTGGACCCAGTCCCTCACTTAACTAAAGAGCTCAGAATTCACATGAGTCTTTCTCCAGGCCACTGTTGGGGCACAGAGAGAGGGTCCTACATGGCCAAGAGACAGGCTACCACCATACTGTGTTCTAAACCTCTCTTCTCTCTCCTGTGCAGGGTTTGGGGGCAGCGGCTCTCAGGTGGACTCTGCTCGCATGAACCTGGCCTCCTCTTTTGTAAATGGCTTTGTAAATGCAGCCTTTGGCCAGGACAAATTGCTTACTGATGACGGCAACAAATGGCTTTACAAGAACAAGGACCATGGTATAATTTGGTTACTACTTTAGCTCTTTGTCTTCCTAGAGTTTAAGTTTCCTGATGAAGACAGTATGGTTCCTGGGGCTGGGGCGGTTATGAGAGTTTCCTCAGGGAAGGGCCCCTGAAGGCTGATAAATTCTTCCTTGGTGTAGGGATGCTGAGTGCAGCTGCTTCCCTTGGCATGATTCTGCTGTGGGATGTGGATGGCGGCCTCACTCAGATCGACAAGTACCTGTACTCCTCTGAAGACTACATCAAGGTTGGTCTGGCTGGGCCTGCTTATCAGGGATCCCATGTGCAGGTGCCCGGCGGTAGCTCCCTGTCACTAGTGAAGTATACCCCTTCTTCAGTGAAGTTAGGTCCACAGTGAAGCCCGTGCACATCCTGTGGGGCAAAGAGGGAACAGTGCCTGAGTGGAGACTCTCTTTACTCGTTGTAGTCAGGAGCTCTCCTTGCCTGTGGTATTGTGAACTCTGGGGTCCGGAATGAGTGTGACCCTGCCCTGGCACTGCTTTCAGACTATGTGCTCCATAACAGCAACACCATGAGGCTTGGTTCCATCTTTGGGTAAGGCTTTTTACTGCTCTTCCGGGTAGGACTCAGCCTGTAAGCTCTGGTGAACAAGGACTGGGCCCTTTTCATCTTTATGTGGCCACAGACTGCCAGCATGCTGTTGAATGTTTGTTCCAGTGAATGTTTGTAGATGTGATGAGTAAATGACCAGTCCTCTCCTGTTCTGTTCCTGTCTCATCCTTGGCTGTGCCTCTCTGGCTGTTGCAGGCTAGGTTTGGCCTACGCTGGTTCAAATCGTGAGGATGTCCTAACACTGCTGTTACCTGTAATGGGAGATTCCAAGTCCAGCATGGAGGTGGGTAGAAGCTGTTGGTCATTTAGTTAGGTAGGAAAGGAACTCTGAGAAATCGTGAAAAAGAAATGTATGTGTAACGGAGACATCTCAGTGAAATAAACTCCCTAAATCTGAGATTTTGAGCCCAGTTGAGGCGGGATATTGAAGCTAACGTTTTGAGTTTCAGTCCTTGAGATCCCGAGGAACTACTTGGACTAGAGAGTACAGTAACTTAATGTGGTTGAGATTTTACAGTCAGCTTTCTATCACCATGATAAAATACCAGAGAAATAACTTATACATAGGAAAGGTTTATTTTGGCTCACAGATGCGGAGGTTCCGGTATATGATCGGGCAGTTCATTGCTTTGGGTGAAGCAGCACATCATGGCCAGAGTACATGACAGCAGACCTGCTTACCTCATCACAAGCAAGGCCAGGGAGCAAAGGGGAAGAGGAAGGACCCAAGTTCCACGCTTCCTTTCGAGGGCACTTCTCTTCTGACATAAAGACCTCAGTCTTCACATTTACCATCTCACAGTAGTGCCACCCTATGAACCAAGCCTTTAACACACAGGACTTGGGAGATATTCCAGATCTGACCTGTAGCAGGGATTTTCATTCAGTTCTTTTTTTGTTTTTTGAGACAGATTCTTGCTTTGTTGAGGCTGCTTTGAACTCACTGTGTAGCCTGGACTGACCTTGAACTCATAGGAATCCTCCTACCTGCACCACCATGCCTGTAATCATATGCCCATTTATATGCCCATTCAGTGTTTTAATTACTGGATAACCTTAAATTTCCTTACATACGCAATCATTTTAGAAATGGATAAATACGATGTGGTGGCTAAAAGCACAAGTTTTACTCAAAAGACTTACATTTAAGTCCTGCCACCTCTTTTACGAGTACTGTACTGTGATCTTGGACAAGTACTCAATGTCCTTAGGCCCCACTTTTCTCATTTATCCAAAGAATAACAGCAAGAGCTGTTTCGTGGCATAGTGAGGATTCAGTGTTAAGCATATGCAAAGCAGCAGCACAGTAACAAGCAGTTAGTGTCAGTGAATGGTTGGTGTTGCTGTTTCGATCTATGGTTAGGAAGTGCTTACTGCCTAGTGTGGTTAGGGAAAATGTCATAGTGCACTGTAGGAATCACAGCCTTGAATCAAAATAGTCAAGTATTTTAACATTTTGTGTGTGTAGCTGGGTGTGGTGGTGTGTGCCTGTAATCACAGGAGGCTGAGGCAGGAAGACACCTGCAAAGGCAGGCCAACCCGGGCTACATCGTGAGTTCAGGGCAAACTTGGTCTACACGGACCCTGTCTCAAAAAGAATAAAAAATGAAAAGGTAATCTTCCCAAGGGTGATTCTGACTTCCTTATTCATAGGTGGCGGGCGTGACCGCGCTGGCCTGTGGGATGATAGCAGTGGGCTCCTGCAACGGAGATGTCACTTCCACCATCCTCCAGACCATCATGGAGAAGTCAGAGACTGAGCTAAAGGACACGTATGCCCGATGGCTGCCTCTTGGTCTGGGCCTCAACCACCTGGGTGAGGGGCCAGCAGTCACTGGATACAGAGGGGAGGGCGTATGTGTGGGGCCAAGCTGACCTTTGGAATCCATCCTGCAGGGAAGGGCGAGGCCATCGAGGCAATCCTGGCCGCACTGGAGGTTGTGTCTGAGCCCTTCCGCAGCTTCGCCAACACCCTGGTGGATGTGTGTGCCTATGCAGGTCCGTGTCTCTCACCTGTGCTTCCCCAGCGACTCCACTTCTCTCCGTTCTCTTTCTAGCCTGTTTCTCTGCTGTTCTTTCTGATCTGCTTCAGATCCTGTGTGCTTCTCCTGCTTCCTTGGTGTCCTCTCATTTCTGTCCCTTCTCACCTTGGCCTAGGCTCTGGGAATGTGCTGAAGGTTCAGCAGCTGCTCCACATTTGTAGTGAACACTTTGACTCCAAGGAGAAGGAGGAAGATAAAGACAAGAAGGAGAAGAAGGACAAGGACAAGAAGGAAGCCCCTGCTGACATGGGAGCTCATCAGGTTGTGGAGGCAGCTGGGCCCTCGCAGGAGCACGCTCTGGGAAAGGAGAAGTGTGTAGAGCAGCTGGGGCCTCTGGTTGGCTTTGTTTGAAAGCCCCCTGCGACTGCTGTGTATTAAAAAAGGAGGAGAGCAGTTCTGTCTGAGGGCCGAGGGTGTCCCCACAGGATGGGTTCTTTTCACAGGGGCCTTGAGTCAGGGCGACCGTTTCTGGTTTGTGTGGGTCGTGAGTTCTGCCTCTTCACTTCCAGGGAGTGGCTGTTCTGGGAATCGCCCTGATTGCTATGGGGGAGGAGATTGGTGCAGAAATGGCACTTCGAACCTTTGGCCATTTGGTGAGTAGTACAGAGAAGACTAGACTGTCTTTTTTTTTGAGACAGGGTCTCGCTTTCTAGTTCAGGCTGGTCCTGAGCTTACTATGGAGCCCAGGCAAGCCTGGAACTCATCAATCCTCCTGTCTCTGCCTCCTGAGTGCTGGGATGACAGGCGTGAGCCACCATGCCTGGCAAAACTAGACTGTCTTTTTTCCCCCGGTGGTGCTGGGGATGGAACCCAGGGCCTTTGTCTGCTAGACCAGCACTTTACACAGAGCTACACCCCCAGCCCTGGAATACACTGATTTTGATGACCTGGGGTTCCCCAGAGGATCTTTGCTGATGTTTTTCTTGGTGGAGAAGTGGTCTCTTGCTGTGCTGTGTGTACAGAATGTAAGGCCCTTTCATGCGTCAGCCCGTGCCTATAATTAAACGTGTTTTCACCGCTTTGCCCTCACCGCAGTTGCTGCTTTCTCTTACCCTCAGTTGCGGTATGGGGAGCCCACACTCCGGCGGGCTGTACCTTTAGCACTGGCCTTAATCTCTGTCTCAAACCCGCGGCTCAACATCCTGGACACGCTGAGCAAGTTCTCTCACGATGCTGATCCAGAGGTTTCCTATAACTCCATCTTTGCCATGGGCATGGTGGGCAGTGGTGAGTAGCAGGCAGAGAACGATCTTCAGCACATTAGAAGATTCAAAGTCCCTTTATTCCAAGCCTCTGTGATGTTTAATATTTTCAGGTACCAATAACGCCCGCCTGGCAGCCATGCTGCGCCAGTTAGCCCAATATCATGCCAAGGACCCCAACAACCTCTTCATGGTGCGCTTGGCCCAGGTGAGCATAGAAGTGTCTTCCTTAGCGTGCAGCAAGCACAGTACGGGCCATGGTGGAGGGGCCGTGGAGTCCTGGCCTAGGAGGGGACGTGAACAAACCCTGGGCTTTCGGTGTGGCTGGGTTAGGCGATACCTTCTCCGCCTCCCACAGCACTACCCTCTGTTTCTGCAGGGCCTGACACACTTGGGGAAGGGCACCCTGACACTCTGCCCCTACCACAGTGACCGGCAGCTTATGAGTCAAGTGGCTGTGGCGGGGCTGCTCACTGTGCTTGTCTCTTTCCTGGATGTTCGGAACAGTGAGTTTCTGTCAGAAATGCATTGTGTCCACGATGCCCTCTGTCCCCCTCCCCGGGCCACCTGGCTAATTTAGAATCAAGACACCAGTTTAGTTCTTCTGTGTCACCCTAGTCCTGAGTGTGTCCTGAGGCTTTTGTCTCCCATCCTTCTGCTGGGATCCCCAGAGACTGGGGAGCGATGAGCCTCGTTTCTGCTCCTGAGAGGTGGGAGGAGTGAGTTTCAAGATTGAGGGCTGGGCCGGAGATTTAGCTCAGTGGTTCTGGCGCCTGCCTCGCACGCGCAAGGTCCTGAGTCCTGAGTTCGATGAATGCTGGGCGTGGTGAGTCACACCCACCAGCAATCAATACCACATACCACAGCGCTGGGCGTGGTGGCTCACGCCTGTCATCCCAGCACTCGGGAGGCAGAGGCAGGAGGATTGCTGAGTTCCAGGCTTGCCTGGGCTACATAGTGAGCTCAGGGCCAGCCTGAACTACAAAGGGAGACCCTGTCTCAAAAAAAAAAAAGATTGAGGGTTGCAGGCAGAGGGAGTTAGGGCCCATGGGCTAAGTGGTAAGGGCATAGGGAACAGGTTAAGGGGGCAGGCTGAGGTGACCTCCCGTGTTCCAGGATGGGGCTTCCCTGCTGTTGTCTGTAACCTTCTGTCCCATGTGCTTCCTTCAGTCATTCTAGGTAAATCTCACTATGTACTGTATGGGCTGGTTGCGGCCATGCAGCCCCGAATGCTGGTTACCTTTGATGAGGAGCTGCGGCCTTTGCCAGTGTCTGTCCGTGTGGGCCAGGTGAGGGCTGTTCTAGGGGTGGGTTAGGGTTGTGCTGCACAGCCTGGAGAGGGCACATTTGACCTTGCTTCCCAGGAGAGAGTGGTGGGGTGTCACTCCTGTCCTATCTGGAGTCGCTTCACTTGCGTTCCGTTTTGTTCCGTGTTCTTCTCCCTCAGGCAGTGGATGTGGTGGGCCAGGCTGGCAAGCCTAAGACCATCACAGGCTTCCAGACACACACAACCCCAGTGTTGCTGGCCCACGGGGAACGGGCAGAATTGGCTACTGAGGAGTTTCTTCCTGTGACCCCCATTCTGGAAGGTTTTGTTATCCTTCGGAAGAATCCCAATTATGACCTCTAAGTGTCCACCAGGGGTGGACACTGCTCCAGACCTTTGGGGTTATCTTTACCTCCTGTTCTTTTGTTACTGAGATAACTGTTCAATAAAGACCTTTATCCCCAAGGTCTCTGTCTGTTTTCCATGGTGGCGTGGCCTGGGGCTGGCTTGGAGTGTGGTGTGCTAGAGAAGGAGTTGTTTGGAGCATCTCTGAGCCTAAACTGGAGGTGGCTGTCCTGTGGGGAAGGAACTAAGCTTCTCTTTCTTCCCCTCCTGTGTGTGTTACTAGAGTTTAGCAGTGGGCCCAGGGACTCAACCCTCCCCCACCCCCTTTTTCGAAACAAAATTATACTATATAGTTCACACTGGCCTCAAACTCCTGGTATTCTTCCTGCTTCAGTCTCCTTGAGTGCTGGGATTAAGGTACCTGCTACACAGCTAACCCAACCCTTTTAAAATTTTGAGGTGGGGTATTGCTTTTCTTCCATCTTTCTCATCTCACTAAGTCACCTAGTCTGTCCTAGAGCTTATAGTCCGGTTCAGTCTCTCAGCTTGCTGGGACTGCAGGCTTGTGCCAACAGACCTGGCTTCCCTTCTTAATCCTCTGTTTATTTTTTTGGAACTCTTGAGAGGCTGGGTGTGTGATAGATCTTATTTCTAGGAGATGTACATATAGAAATTTTTATGTTTGTTTTTACTCTGCTGGGGGCTGTACCAAGGGCCTTCTTTCCAAGCTACATTCTCAGCCCTTTGTTCATTTGATTTGTTGTTGTTATTGTTGTTGATATTGTTGTTTTGTTCCTAAGTTAGAGTCTTGCTAAACTGTCCTGGCTGGGCTCAGACTTGCAGTGCTCCTGCGTCGGCCGCAGAGATGTGCATTCCAGGCACGCACCAGCACCATGTCTGGTGTTTCTGAAAGTTTTGAGTCAGGGTATTGCTTAAGTCACTAAGCTACCCAGGCTGGCCTTGAATTTGCTGCATAGCTATCACAGTTCTGGGATCATAGGCATGGACCGCCGTGCCTGGAACATATTTACACAAACTTTTTGTTTTTGAAATAAGATGATGTAGTTTAGGCTGGCCTGGAGCTTGCTGTGTAACCTAGACTAGCCTTGAACTTGGAGTGATCATCCTGCCTCGGCCTGCCAGTGTACCACTGTGCCAGACAAGAGAGGGACATCAGTAACTGCTGTGACCTATCTCTGAGGAAGTTGCTGATATATTTGATATATTAACATTTTCTGCACTGTCCTTGTAGAAACTGGATGGAAAGCTTGACCTCGATCTTCCTCTTAGCAGACAAGTGGGGGGGCGTGGCCTCTTTTCCTGGAATGTAATCACTAGGTCTGCAGTGTTCCTTCCTGGTGGGGCTGGTATGAGAATAGATACTGCCTCTTGAGGGCTACAGTGGGGGAACACATGCTCCTGTAGGTAATCACAGCTGACACTGACCCAACCATTACTGTGGGTTTAGCCCCCAAATGGTGGCTGGCACTAAATAAGTCTATGAATGTTGAAAGAGTAAGTTTTTTTAAAGTTTTTTGAGACAGGGTCTCACTTTGTAGTTCAGACTGGCCCTGAACTTGCTGTGTAACCCAGACAAGCCTCAAACTCAGTAACCTTCCTGCCTCTGCCTCCTAAGTGCTGGAATTACAGGCGTGACATGCCTGGCATTGTGGTATATGGTGCTGGGGATCAAACTCAGGACTTTGCACTTGCCAGGCATATGCCAGAACCACTGAGTTAAATCCCTGGCCAAGAGTAATTTTTGTAGGCTTCTTAGACTGTATTACTTCCAGAGGTATGCATATTCTCCACCTTTTTTGTGATACTAAGGGTCTTTAAGGGACATCCCCTATTTTTTTAGTTTTAGACAGGTCTCCCTAAGTTGTCAAACTGGACTGGAGCTTTTGATTCTCCTGTTTCGGGCTCCCAGAGGGCTGTGATTACAGGTGTATGTCAGCCTGCCTGGCTTTTGGAGAGGTACAGTGATTTGCTTAAGGTCACGTGAATGGCAAAGGCCAGGATTACTTTACAAGTCTCTTTCTGTAATTCAGGCTGGCCCCCCCATTTATCTTTTTGTTTTTTTGAGACTGGGTCTTCCTGTGTAGTTCAGGCTCACCTTGAATTGACTTTGTATCCCATGGTGGCCCTGAACACATGGAGATCACCTGTCTCAGCCTCCCAAATGCTGCTGGGATTAAGGTGTGTTCCACCACGCCCAGCCTAAAGGCCAGAATTGGAATCTCAGTCTATGACACTCTAAAGCCTTTGCCTATATTCCTTAGATAATCTGTTTCTGTAATCCTCAGGATTTAAAAATTCCCATTCTAACTCAAGGCCGAGTTGAAGGAGCAGCAGCAACCTTGGACTGGGTGTCCTCTCTGCTCTCCATGGCAGTTTGTATAAAAATGGAAGCCCTGGACACTGGCTGGTCCTTGAATGTGACTGGCTGATGTGGCTCTGTTATTCTAAATTCAGGCATAGTAATTGCCTCATGTGACTTCTGGTGTTGGTGGTATTAAATTGAGCTGAATCGGGCCGGGGATTTAGTTCAGTGGTTCTAGCGTCTGCCTGGCAAGCACAAGGTCCCAAGTTTGATTGCCAATACCACACACCACAATGCCAGGCATGGTGGCTCAGGCCTGTAATCCCAGCACTTGGGAGGCAGAGGCAGGCGGATTGCTGAGTTGGAGTCTAATTTGGGCTATAGGTGAATTCAGGGCCAGCCTGAACTACAAAGTGAAACCCTGTCTCAAAAAAAAGAACAGGGCAAATGCGGGGCGTGGTGGCTCATGCCTATAATCCCAGCACTCGGGAGGCAGAGGCAGGAGGATTGCTGAGTTTGAGGCTTGGGTGGGCTACATAGTGAGCTCAGAGCCAGCCTGAACTACAAAGTGAGACCCTGTCTCAAAAAAAAAAAAAAAAAGAACAACCTAAGAAAAATAAATACAATGAGCTGAATCAGGGGTAGGGGTCTAGATTGTGGTAAAACATGTGCAAAGTTTGGGTTCAATCCTCAGCACAGAAAACAAAAAAAAGAACAACAAAAAAATTATTAAAGCATAAATAGAGGATAATTCTTTCCAAATTGATGATTGTACCTTAGAGTAAGTAGTTTTTTTTTTGCTTGTTTTTTTGAGACAGGCTGGCCCTGAGCTCACTATGGAGCCCAGGCAAGCCGCTGCGAACTCAGCAAACCTCCTGTCTCTGCCTCCTGAGTGCTGGGATTACAGGCGTGAGCCACCAAGTCCAGCATTGTAGTATGCGGTGCTGATTGTTGTTGGGCGTGAGTCTCCACACCCAGCATTATATGTGGTTACTGGGATTGAACTCAGGACCTTGTGCTTGTGAGGCAGGCCCTGGAACCACTGAGCTAACACTCCGGCCCAGAGTAAGTAGTTTTCATGATTGTGCTTAGCCTTTCACATCCATTCATTTATTTAGCTATCAGTTTCAATGGAGCTTTTACTTTGTTTTGTTTAGTTTTTTGAGACAGGATCTTGTGTGTTCAGGCTGGCCTTGAACTCACTAGGTAGCCTACGTTACACTCAAACTCATGGCAATCTTCCTGCCTCTGCCTCTTGAATGCTGAGATTATAGGTGTGTGCCACCACGCCCAATGGAGTTTTTACTTTGCATTAGACATTAGATTGTGGAGTTAACTGCAAAGATTTTTTTAAAAATCAGATCTTTTGCTGGGCCTGGTGGCCATGGTTGACTGTAATCCCAGCACCGGGGAGGCTGAGGCAGAAGGATCACTGTGAAATGAAGGCTAGCCTGGGAGTCATAGTGAGACCCTGTCTCAAAAAAACTGAAATATATACATATATACATACATATGTATCTTAATGAAATGGAGAAGAAAGCCACACAAACACGAGTGTGATCTGTGGTGATCAGTTCTGTCCACTGGAGTATGGGCAGGTTACCCTAGGGTTACCGAAACAGTTCTAGTGCTTGGGCAAGTCACTCAAAGGGAACTTGATGAACCTTGGAGCTGAATTTGCTCCTAAGAGAAGTCAGGACGTGGCTTGGAGCGGCCAGGGCAGGCGGGCAGGAGAGGCATTTGTCTTGAGAGATGGTGGGTAATTCGCTCTTGCACAGTGTGCAGGGAGACTCTGCCTGGATTCTGGCGCAGGCCAGGTTAGAAGAAGACCTTGTGTAGGAAAGAGTTGGGGCTGTCAAGTGAAGCCAGGTGGGTGATGGCATGTGGCGTCTGAGGGCGAGGAAGGTGGACAGCCAAACCCGGGCACTGAAGCCAGGAAGCCAGGTGATGAAAGGCAGAGGAGAGATCTTTCTCGCAGGGCCGGAGTCTGATCAGGTGCCATGTGAGTAGGAAGCACTTCATTCTGGTAAGTTTGAAGCAGCTTCTAAGTTAACAGTGGAGTAAGGGAGTCCTTACTGGGTAGGCAGCTGTAGTTGTGTTTTCTAGATGGTCTCTCATTATGTAGCCCAGGCTGGCCTCCAACTCATGGCGATCCTCCTGCTTCAGCCTCCCAAGTTGTTCTTTTTTCTTTATAGCTGCTGTCCTACTTCTCTTCGGAGGCGTGACTTGAGAGGGGGGATTCTTGTGCTTGAGTTTGACTGCTTTACAATCACTTTCTTGGTGAGGTGACAGGAGTTTCACTCAGCACACCAGGTCCTGTGCTGTCATGCAGGTCAGGGCGCTATCTGTGATAGCAGGGAAAGCAGCTTTGGAGTAAAGTCCAGGTCCCAGTTCTAGGCTTCTCTGAACTTCAGCCTTTCATATGCAGTAGGGAAAATAGCACAGCCTAAGCCAGGTATAGTGGTATACACTTGTGGTCCCCCTGTTCTTGAATCTGAGGCAGAAGGATGACAAGTTTGAGCCCAGCCTGGGCAACTTAAACTATAAAATGAAAAAGATACTGGTTGTGGTAGTGCATGCCTGAAATCCCATTGCTTGGAGGATGAGGCAGGAGGATGATGTGAGCTTGAGACCAGCCTGGACTATGCAGAGAGACGCGGTCTGAAAAGGTGGCGGGGGGCAAGGGCACAGCTCTGAGGTGGAGTACTTGCCTAGCATGCAGCAGGTCCTGGGTTCAGTCTCAGTTTCAGTGTGAGGAACAGAGGTAGGAGATGGTGAAGACTGAGTTGCCTAGGTCACATTCATAGAGTGACCAGTGGCGTTGAGAATGGTGAGGGGCAGACCCTCTCCCACCTAGCTGGGCATTATTTTAGGCATTTACACGTGAAATTAACTTTTTTTTCCTTTCTTTTGGTAAGGGGTTGAACCTAGGGAGCCCTGAGCTACATCTTAGCCCTTTTTATTTTTTAACTTTTGAGACAGTGTTTTCCTAGGTTGTTCACCTGTCTTGGAGCTTGATATCTTCCTGCTTCAGTCTCCCTGTGACTAAAGGCTTCATGCACTACCCTATGCAGGCAAAATTAATTTAATCCTCAAAATCCAAGAGTGAATGTTATCATTGTGAGAAAATATATGGTGGTTAGAAGCTCAGACTGGCTTGAAATCTTCCCATTTTATAAGAAGTAGTAGTAGATAGATTATAGTGCATACTAGGTAATGACAGTTTAGATTAAACCCAATGTATCTGATGTTCCACCCTGTAGCCCCCAGAATTTGGCATTGACAAGTGCTGTCTATTACCAGTTAGATTTTTCATTACTGAGTCTTTAAATTTTATTTTCTATCTATCATCTATCTCTATCCTTTTTTTTTTTTTTTTTAAGGCAGGGTCTCGCTTTGTAGTTCAGGCTGGCCCTGAGCTCACTATATAACCCAGGCAAACCTGGAACTAAGTGATCCTCCTGTCTCTGCCTCCCGAGTGCTGGGATGACAGGCATGAGCCACCATGCCTGGCACTGTGGTGTGTGGTATTGATGACTGGTGAGCGTGAGTCTCCACGCCCAGCATTGTATGTGGTTACCAGGGATTGAACTCAGGACCTTGCACTTGCGAGGCAGGCACCGGAACCACTGAGCTAACCCTCCGGCCCAGTCCAGGCTGGTTTTAAAGTATGTTCCCAGGCTGGTCTTGAACTTGTGGGGCTCCTTCTGCCTCAGCCTCCCCAGTGCTGGATTATAGGCGTGCTGCACCATACCTGGACTCAGTTTGTGTTTTTTACTTAGCCCCTCCCGAGGAGTGGCTGATTTTGGTAAACACACTACTTCTCTGATTAGAATGTTCTTTTTTTTTTTTTCTTTTTGTTACTGGGAATTGAACCCAAAGCCTTTGCCTTCTGCATAAATTACATCTCCAGCTCTTTGTAAATTTTGAGACAGAATCTTGCTAAATTGTCTCGGCTGGGTTGGAATTTACAATTTTGTCTCAGCCTCCCAGAGTGCTGAGATTATAGGTTTGCACTGCTATACCCGGTACAATGTTTCAATTTCTTTTCTTTCTTTCTTTTTTTTTTTTTTTTTTTTTGAGGCAGTACCCTAATCTTAAAACCAGGCTGGCCTCAAACTCGAGGCACTCCTCCTGTCTCAGTCTCCTAGAGTGCTAGGATTACAGGCGTGCACTACTACGCCCTCCTGGTTAAAAGTTTCAATTATTTCACGGTAACAGTTTCTCTTGTAGAAGCCTGTCAATGACCTAATCAAAGCATGTCCGAAGGCTACCTAACTCGTATTGTTCCATGATTTACTTACGCTGAGTTTCATTTTAGTATTCTCAGCCCCGTCTAGCACCTCGCCTAGCATCTAGTATGCATTCAATAAACGCTTTCTCAAAGTATGAATGAGCTAAAGAATTGCCAGGGCCTCAGACAGGGGTCGGTCTGGGAATTCCAAAGTTCGGGAGGGGACACGGAGGCGGGCTTGGCCGTCACGTGACGGGGCGGGACGAATCCCATGTGCTCCGCGGCGCCGGGCGCGGCTCCGCCCTCGGCGCCGGTCACGTGGGGGCGCCGGCTGCGCCTGCGGAGAAGCGGTGGCCGCCGAGCGGGATCCGTGCGGGGAGCCGGAAATGGTTGTGGACTACGTCTGTGCGGCTGCGTGGGGCTCGGCCGCGCGGACTGAAGGAGACTGAAGGTAAAGCCGCCATGTCCGGGCTCGACCCGGCCCCCCCACCCCCTCCCCCCGCATCCGCCGCCATCCGGGCCGGGACCGTCCACCCTGTGCCGCCGCCCCGGCGCCCCGGCCCCAAGGCCCGAGCCCGGGCCTCGGCCCGCCAGGCCCCGATCTGCGGCCCACGTGTGCCCGGCCTGGCCGGGCCTGGCTGCGAGGTGGGGGCGGGGGAGCGCGGGGCCGCCCCAGGAGGGGCCCGCGGGCTGGGAGGGCGCCGGGCTCCAGAGCTGCGCGATGCCTCCTCGGCGCGACCCGAGCAGGCCCGGCGGCCTGCGGGCACGGGCTCCGCGGCTCCGGGCCCGTCGCCCCCTCCCCCCTTCGTGGCCAGGCCGCCGGGAAGTGACACGTTGTTCTTTGGCACTGGCCGGCGCTGCGCAGGGAGGGCGGCAGCGGGCAGGGAGGAGCCCCCAGCCCCGCCCGCCCTCCGGGCCGACCCTCGCTAGCCCCGACCAGGCTCCGCCGCCCGCCGCCCGCCCGGGTTTTCGGGGCCCGATTCCTGCCTTGTAGGCTGCGCCTCGCGCGGTGGCGGGCCTCGTCTCTGGCCCCGCGCGAGGGCCTCCGCGACGGGCGTGCCTCGTGTGTCCCCGGGCCAAGCCCCGAGCCCGGTGTCCCCTGGTGGGGGTGGGGACACCAGAGCCAGAGCTGCTCTGCTTCGTCTGTGATCCAGGAGCCTGGTGCCAGCGAGACCTGGAATTTCCGGTCTGGTTGGTCTTGGGCCCCGCGGAGCCTGGTTGATACCCCTCACCTCCCAACCCAGGCCCTCGGATGCCCAGAAGCTGTAGGCTGCACCGTGGACTTATTCTTAACAGAGGGGGTGAGTGAGGGGGTCGTTTCAGCGTGGCCCCGGGTTGGGGACGGTGGTTGGAGGCGATGCGGATTTGACAGCGTGTGCTGATGCGGGACAGGAGCTGGATCTTTTCTGCTTCTTCACCCCCTTGGCACCTTCTAGGCTCCGTAGGGGACTCAGACTTCGCTTTATCCCTTCCCCCATTCCATTTGCTTTAAGCTTTTCGCTTTTTGAGCTCTGCTCTTTCCCAACAGGTGCTGGGGGGACCCTGATGTCGCACCAAATGAAATGAACAAAGCTCCACAACCCACAGGCCCCCCGCCTACCCCATCCCCTGGACTCCCACAGGTAATTAGGGAGGAAGTGTTTGGACTGGGGTGGGGGTGGGGGAGACCAGTCGGTCAGGAACAGGTTCCGACCTTTCCCACCCCCGTCAGTGTCAGGGCAAAGTGCAGTGCCCGCTGCCAAACCAAGACAGAGCCCTGGCTGTCCCTGGGGGCTGTCATCAGAGGGGCTATGTGGGCTTCTGAGGCTTTGGCAGCAGATACACTCCCTTATTTCACCAGCTGGGTTTCAGCCCTACCTGGCCTTCCCCTCTTGCTGAACTCTGGTCTCCCCCCCTCAGCCAGCGTTTCCCCCGGGGCAGACTGCACCGGTGGTGTTCAGTACGCCACAAGCGACCCAAATGAACACGCCTTCTCAGTCCCGGCAGGTGAGGGGTTGTGGGGGGGTGCAGGGGGCTGGTGGGAACTTGGAAGGGACTGCCAGTCTGGGCCTAGGATGGAAAGTCTAGTGGAAGCTGTGTGCCTGGCCCCACTTTTCTGACAGAGAAGACTTCCTCTGAGTCGTGTCTTCTGCTCCGCACTCTGTGCTGTTGATTACTTACTTATAGGGTGGTAGGCCCTTTGGGGAGTACGTAGTTGGCAAGGGTGGCGTCATTGGGGTCCTGCTACCTCTGAGAACTGGGGACAGTGGTGTGGGCCCTGTTGCCAACCTTTGCTTTTCCATTTTTTCCTTTTCCTGGGAAGTTGCCATTGCTCTATTCCTTTTTCTTGCTTTTTCTTTGGACTGTGGCGAGATAAGCATTCCAGTTGGTTTTTTTTTTTTCTGCCTCTGTTCCTCAAGTTCTTCACTAAGTGGGAGGATTCTTGTCCTACCTTCTTCATTTTTCCTCCCTCATCACCTTGGGGATAATTCTCTTCTCTCCTGCCCCCATGTGCTCTCAGGGAGGATTCAGGTCTCTGCAGGTAATACTACCCTTTCCTAATCACAGGCTGGCCTGGTCTCAGTCCTGCCCTTCACCCTGGTTAGGGGCTAGATGCAGGGACTGGGGGTATTCGGGGTGGGGACTTGTTTGCTGTTTAGGTGTTCAGTGAGGCTGAGTGGTGCATGGTAGGGGCTCACTATCGAAGAGCTAGTGTCTGGAAACTGGGAGACTGTTGCATGCTAGCACTTAGCTCCTCAGTACCTTAGGTGGAGCAGTGCATGCTGGGGAGTGTGTTGCCTGAAAGGGCCTGACCTAGGCATGATGCATCTGGGTGTTAGGAAGCTTCTGCAGAACGCTAGACTGGTGGAGGTGACATGAGTATGCATGGTAGAGAGAGATTAAATATACGCAGGATGCAGAGCGTTTGTCTGAGTTAGGAGGGCACGCGTGAGCACAGGAGGCCACTTGACTCTTAGTTGGTCAGGTGGGTCTTGGAAGGGTTGGTCTCTGTGCCCTGAAGCCTGTAGTGCACCCCAGTCTAGAGACCTTGTGGAGTGGTAATTTTGTTGTCCACTTCCTTCCTTTCCTGATGCCAACTCCTTTCCTCCCTCCTGACAGCACTTCTACCCTAGCCGGGCCCAGCCCCCCAGCAGTGCAGCCTCCCGAGTGCAGAGTGCAGCCCCTGCCCGCCCTGGCCCAGCTGCCCATGTCTACCCTGCTGGATCCCAAGTAATGATGATCCCTTCCCAGATCTCCTACTCGGCCTCCCAGGGGGCCTACTACATCCCCGGACAGGTGAGGATGGAGGTTTGGGGACTGGAAACCCCAAACCTCACCTCCCCCACCCTGACCCTCTAAAGGGATGGGATTTCCACATTTTTTTGTTGTTTTTGTCTTTTGAGACGAGGTCTTGCCATGTAGCCCAGGCTGGCCTTGAACTCAGGTTATCCTGCCTCAGCCTCCTAAGTGCTGGGATTATAGGCGTGTACCACCACGTCCAGCCCTGTCTCTCTTGTTTTATTTATTTTTGAGACAGGGTCTCATTATTTAGTTCAGGCTGACCTTGAACTCTAGTCCTGCTCCTGCCTCACTTCCCAAGTGCTAGGATTACAGGGATGTGCTACCATGCTCCACCCAATTTTGCTTTTGTAATTTGATGTGTTCTTAGCTCCCTTCAACTCCTCTCCTCTTTCCCCCAACCCCCACTAGGGGCGTTCCACATATGTTGTCCCGACACAGCAGTACCCTGTGCAGCCAGGAGCCCCAAGCTTCTACCCGGGTGCAAGCCCTACCGAGTTTGGGACCTACGGTAAGCAGGAGAGGGAGTCAGGTGAGAGCTGATCCCAGGAAGCACCTAAAGTGATTTGTTGTCCTCTAAGGCACAGGGCTGTTCCCCGTTGTGGCTTTCAGTCTAAAATTACAGGAGTAATGGTGGAGATTGGTGCTTAATATTTAGCTGGGGTTTGTGGGGGGGGAGTCTTGATTTTCTACCACGAGAGTTGAAGTCCTCCCCACGTCAAGGCATGTGGGCTCAGGCTCCATTGTACAGGCGTGTGGTGGGCTTTCCCCGTGGTGCTCCTTCCGTGTTTGCAGGAGCCCATGAACGTGGGGCTTGGGAGGTTTCAGGATCAAGGCTTCATTTGTGTTCTAGGGAAGGATTAGTCTGTTCTTTACGGTAGTAGTTTCCAAAGTTGTTTCTTATTAGGAATAACTTTGCATATGAACTTCTAATATGTGTGGTTTTGTTTGTATATATTGTGTATAACTTAAGTAGACAGAACTTGTAGTGCTGGTCAAAATAACCAAGTGGAAATAATGGGTGAGATAGTTGCACCCCGTTTGGGGAACCATTGCTTTAAGGAATTAGTTTTTCTACATGTCAGGCTCAAACTGGTATTGTTTCCTTGCCCCCTTGCAAAGGATTGGATAATGGAATTAGATTCAGGGTGAGTGAAACAGAATTGGCAAATCTGTTGCACATTTGCAGCCAGAGAGCTGAGTCTGTTTCACGTTTGGAGTGTGTGCGCGTGCTGTGATCTGGGGTGCACACAGGACAGTGCCCTGCGAGGTGGAACAGGCATTAGGCCTTCTGTGGCCGGCTGGAGGAGTATGGTGGGGAAAGGAGAGCCCGTGTGGAAGGTGTGTGCCTGTGTGTCAGTGTTAGGAATTCTTGTAAACGCAGTTCAGACTGGTTCCTCGGCTTTGACAGACACCTAATTCCCTGGGGGAGGAGGGCGGAGCAGGACAGGGGCTGGCTCTAGGTGATGAGAGGTTCTAGAGGTGGGAGGTGTTCAAGGAGGCATCAGGGTATGGTTGCTCCGTGACGCTGCTACCATTCTTCCTCTCTGTCCCCCTCCTCCAAGCTGGCGCCTACTATCCAGCCCAAGGTGTGCAGCAGTTTCCCACTGGTGTGGCCCCCACCCCAGTTTTGGTGAACCAGCCACCCCAGATTGCTCCTAAGAGGGAACGTAAAACGGTGAGTAAAAGAAGGGCTCGTTGTGCCTCTGAGCAGGAGCTCAAAGATCTGCAGCTGAGAGTAGGCAGGATGGGGTCTGGAATGGTGAGGTCCTTTGTAAGGTTCTGGGATGTCGGTGTAGAAGCAGCTAATTATAGGAAGACTAGTGGCTAGTGGGGAAATTCCTGAGACCTGGGCTCTGGGGGTTCGTAAGAACTGTGCTTGGTTTTAGGTTTCTGGTGGCTTCCCTTGGAAATGGTTTGTTTTCTGTGGCCCCACCCCCACTCCCCAGTCCTGGAAACTCTGGAGGCCTCCGCCTCTTGCTCAGTCCTCAAGCCCTGGGCGTGGTGCCCAGAATAGGGTGCCAGGGCTGGGGAAGCCGCTGAGTCACCCTGGCTCCACCCACTGGGTCTGGGCCCTGCCCCCGGAGATCAGGCCGACTAGCCACAACTGAGTCTGTAAGGTGCTAAGCGGGGGTCCTGGGCTCTAGGATGTGGAGCCACTGCCTTGGGACTGCTGTTGGGGCAAGGATGTGGGAAGGAAGGGCATTGTGATGTGCAGGGCTGCTCTGTGAGGTCAGGGGTCTCTTAGAGGGTGTGGGGTAGGGAGGGACTACAAGAGCAGGCAAATGGGTTGACAGAACTCATGGGGTTTCTGGCGCCCACCCACCTGCTTCCCAGTAGGGGGTGGGGATTTGGCACAGTCCCAGCAGTGGGTCAGTGGAGAGGTCAGTTCCTCCCGCTTTCCCACTTAGGCCTTAGCTTTCTGTTCTCAGATTCGAATTCGAGATCCAAACCAAGGAGGGAAAGATATCACAGAGGAAATCATGTCTGGGGCCCGAACTGCCTCCACACCCACCCCTCCCCAGGTACTGTCTCCCCTTTTCAACACCTTGGCTGGGATGGCTGCTTCCCCTCAGCAGCCAAGTCCCTTGGTCTTTTTCTTCAATTAAGGGATTTATTTCCCTGCTTTCCTGGATTTCTCAGCAGAGCTAAAGTAGAAATGGCTCTAGCAAAGAAGGGTTGTGGGACTCTTCAGTGCAAACTTGGTAACCCTTTGTGTCCTGCAGACGGGAGGCGGTCTGGAGCCTCAAGCTAATGGGGAGACGCCCCAGGTCGCTGTCATTGTCCGGCCAGGTAAGACCTCCAGTTGGACGCAGCTTTTATGGGGAAATAGCGTGTTGATTTGAAACCCCAAGGAAGTGGAGTGACTTGAATCAGGGGCCAGAGAGGGATGGGGCTTGAGTTTCACGTGGTGGGTGTGTGTGTGGATGGATGTGATTCCAGGGGTGGCTGTGGTTGGAGATGAGGGTGGGGTGGGAGCAGTTAGTTGAGAGTGCCCAGGCCAGGAGGGAGTGGCAGCAGTGACGTGCTGGCCGCCTTCTCATTGTTCTTCCTGTGATGCAGATGACCGGTCGCAGGGAGTGCTTGTTGGGAGCCGGCCAGGACTGCCTGGCCCAGAGCATAGCCCTTCAGAGTCTCAGCCTTCGTCACCGTCTCCAACCCCATCACCGCCCCCAATTTTGGAACCGGGGTCTGAGCCTAGTCTCGGAGTCCTCTCTCTTCCTGGGGACGCTATGACAACGGGGATGATACAAATGCCTGTAGAAGAATCAACTCCCATATCCCACGAAACAGAGGAGCCATATTGCCTCTCTCCAGAACCCACTCCTCTTGCCGAACCCATACTGGAAGTAGAAGTGACACTTAGCAAACCACTTCCAGAGTCTGAGTTCCCTTCCAGTCCTCTTCAGATTTCCGCCCCCCTGGAATCTCATACGGTAGACGTTCCCGAGGCTAATGGCCTAGTGGCGTCTGAGGAGCTGGAACCAGAGGTGGCATCAGGCCCAGAGGTTGCTCCTGCTCTGCCTGTGGTTTGCCCTTCAGAATCCCCCGAGCCTGTTGCTCCAACTGCCCAACCTGAGGAACTGCTCAACGGGTCGCCCTCACCACCAGCTGTGGACTTGAGCCCAGTCAGTGAGCCAGAGGAGCAGGCTAAGGAGGTTATTGCGAGAGTGGCTTCCCCCACCATTCTCTCTGCTGTTCCACCTGCGACTCCTCCAGCTGCTTCCCCTCCTCAAGAGGAGGAAATGGAGGAGGAGGAGGAAGAGGAGGGGGAAGAAGAAGAAGGAAGAGAAGCCGAAGCCGAAAATGAGAAGGGAGGAGAGGACCAGCTCTCCTCAGACAACACACCTGTCCCTGCCCACTCGTCCCCCAATTTGGAGGCGGCGGCAGCCACCCAAGGTACATTGTGGCTGGATAGTGGATTGGGGCTGGCTGGCATGTGTGGCTTCTATTCTATCTCCATGTGGCCCACTGTATCTGGGCTGTGGAAGTCCTGTGACGGAGCCTAGGAGCTAGCATGAGCACTTTGAAGCCTGGAGAGGTGTGATGGAAAGAGGAGGGGTTATACTGTGGCTGTGTTACAATTTTGCTGTGAGTTATGGATAATCTGAATTACACCCTTTTTGGGTTTTCTTTTTTCCCAATTAGTGGCAGTATCTGTGCCAAAGAGGAGACGGAAAATTAAGGAGCTAAATAAGAAGGAGGCTGTGGGAGATCTCCTAGATGCCTTCAAAGAGGTAAGGGAGCAGGAACGGGATGGGGGCAGAGAATGGTCATGGATTAGTGTTCACCTTGCAACCAGAACTGTGTTTTGTTTGGTTGCAGGCGAACCCAGCTGTACCAGCGGTGGAGAATCAGCCTCCTGTAGGAAACAACCCAGGCGCAGAGTCTGAGGACAGCCGTGTGCCGTCGCGGCCCGAGGAAGCGGAGGAGACCTGGGACTCAAAGGAGGACAAAATTCAGAACGCTGAGAACATTCAGCCTGGGGAGCAGAAGTATGACTACAAGTCAGGTATACCGAGGGGAAGGGTGAGAGAGAGTGGTTGCGTTCTCGGCTGATTCCCAGGGATACAGATGTATGACCGAGCACCCTCTCTTGTAGATCAGTGGAAGCCGCTAAACCTTGAGGAGAAAAAGCGTTATGACCGTGAGTTCCTGCTTGGCTTTCAGTTCATCTTTGCCAGTATGCAGAAGCCGGAGGGGTTGCCCCATATCACTGATGTGGTGCTGGACAAGGTTGGTAGTTTGGCGGGGAGGGCAAGTTTGAGCTGGGCTGACTGGAGAGAGGTCTGAGGAGTGGAAGGAGCAGTCAGCAGCCCTAGGCTCTTTGTGAGACTTGCCACTTCTTCCTCACAGGCCAATAAGACACCACTGCGGCCACTGGATCCCTCAAGGCTACCTGGCATAAACTGTGGCCCAGACTTCACTCCATCCTTTGCCAACCTTGGCCGGCCAGCCCTTGGCAACCGTGGGCCCCCGAGGGGTGGGCCAGGTGGGGAGCTGCCCCGAGGGCCGGTGAGTGGGGCTGGCTGAGGGTGCAGGGTCTTGGGGTGTCTCTGGAAAGGGTGAGATGTGCAGTAGCGAGGTCACGTGAGCTTACTGGTTCCTGGCTTCACTTGTCCTTCTTTGCTTAGCAGGCTGTCTTGGGACCCAGGCGCTCTCAGCAGGGCGCCCGAAAAGAACCACGCAAGATCATTGCCACGGTGTTAATGACTGAAGATATAAAGTTGAACAAAGCAGAGAAAGCCTGGAAACCCAGCAGCAAGCGGACGGCAGCTGATAAGGAACGGGGGGAAGAGGATGCTGATGGCACCAAGACCCAGGTATTGGTGAATCCTGCATTTGCTCTCTAGTCCTGCTGCTCGGGGTCTGCCATCTGAGTCCACTTGTGCTCTCTGTCTACTCTTACCTTGTCCCTACCACCAGGTTTTCCAGGCCCCTCCAGCAGCTTCTGTCTGAGAACCTCGAGAACCTCACTGGATCCTGGTCTTTTTTGTCCCCTCTCCTACAGGACCTGTTCCGCAGGGTGCGCTCTATCCTGAATAAGCTCACACCCCAGATGTTCCAGCAGCTGATGAAGCAAGTGACACAACTGGCCATTGACACTGAGGAACGTCTGAAAGGGGTCATTGACCTCATCTTTGAGAAGGCCATCTCAGAGCCCAACTTCTCTGTGGCCTATGCCAACATGTGCCGCTGCCTCATGGCGGTCAGTGTCTGCACTCTCACCTCACCTCACCGCCTAACATCTGCTCCTGGCCTCACTATCTGGGTCCCCTGCAGCCCGTGCTGCTGATGGCAGCTAGGAGGGGGCCTTCGGGTCAGGAGTTAGGTGATTGGAAGGCTTTTCCTGCCCTGGATTGTTCTCAGTGTTCTGTTCTCTTTGACCTACAGCTGAAAGTGCCCACTACAGAAAAGCCAACAGTGACTGTTAATTTCCGAAAACTGTTGTTGAATCGATGTCAGAAAGAGTTTGAGAAAGACAAAGATGATGATGAAGTCTTTGAGAAAAAACAAAAAGAGATGGACGAAGCTGCTACGGTGAGAAAACTTACTATTGGTCCCAACCCCGCATAACATCCCCGTCCCAGCTAGATGCTACTTGGGTAAACTGGGGAGAGAAAGCAAGGCTGTGGCTACGAGGCTGGTGTTCCTCTGACACAGCTCTGTGTGACTGGTAGGCAGAGGAGCGGGGCCGCCTGAAGGAGGAGTTAGAAGAGGCTCGGGACACGGCCCGACGGCGCTCTTTAGGGAACATCAAGTTTATCGGAGAGTTGTTCAAGCTCAAGATGTTAACTGAGGCAATTATGCATGACTGTGTGGTCAAACTGCTTAAGAACCATGATGAAGAGTCCCTGGAATGCCTCTGCCGCCTGCTTACCACCATTGGCAAAGACCTGGACTTTGCAAAAGCTAAGGTAAGGATCCTTGGGGAGGAGGTTGCTGAAGCTTCTGTCTGTCCGCTGATGACACATATCCTAGTTAGGCTGCTGGATCTGGGCTGTTGGTGAGATGCTAAATAGCCATGATCTGGTCTCTGTTGCTTAGCCTCGCATGGATCAATACTTCAACCAGATGGAAAAAATCATTAAGGAAAAGAAGACATCATCTCGCATCCGCTTTATGCTGCAGGATGTTCTAGATCTGCGACAGGTATGTGTCCCCTCCTTCCTGCTGTCATTCGATTGGCCCAGTTTTTAATACTCCCTCATACGTGGCTTCCAGACGTAATTGTGAATGCTTCTTGTTCCCACAGAGCAACTGGGTGCCGCGCCGCGGAGATCAGGGTCCTAAGACCATCGACCAGATCCACAAGGAGGCAGAGATGGAGGAGCATCGAGAGCACATCAAAGTACAGCAGCTCATGGCGAAGGGCAGTGACAAACGCCGGGGAGGCCCGCCAGGCCCGCCCATTAGTGAGTTGGAGGCCAGGACTAAGGGAGGGGGACAGTGACGGGACTAACATTGTGCTTTCCACTGATGACTTCCTGTTAGTGCCACGTGTCTGGGCCACTGAGACCACATGATGGAACTGAGGATCTGAGGATGGGAGCTGAGTGGCCCAGGAGAAGGGCCTGCTAAGACTTACTGTTACTCCAGTGATGTCCCCTTTTCATACCAGGTCGTGGCCTCCCACTTGTGGACGATGGTGGCTGGAACACAGTCCCCATCAGCAAAGGCAGCCGCCCCATTGATACCTCGCGACTCACCAAGATCACAAAGGTAAGGCATGTGCTGCAGGGGGAGAGTGGTGAGGCTGAGGGAGGAGAGGTGACCACCGAAGCGTTCTTGGTCTCACGGGAACTGCTAGACACAGGAAGGGTTCATGTGCATTGGTCAGATGACTGCACAGTAATCTGGCGCCTCACCCATTAATGCATGTCCTACAGGCTGAGGATTTTCTTTGTACTAGGGATCAAACACAGACCTCGACCTTGCTGGGCAGGTACTGTGCCATGGAGCTAAATCCCTGGCAAGAATGCTTTATTATTTCATGGTTTATTTTTTGTTTTGTTTGGTTTTTTTGGAGACAGGGTCTTGCTTTGTAGTTCAAGCTGGCCCTGAGCTCACTGTGGAGCCCAGGCAAGCCTTGAACTCAGCAATCCTCCTGCCTCTGCCTCCCGAGTGCTGGGATTACAGGCATGAGCCACCATGCCCAGCTTATTTCATGTATTTTTTGGTATTGGCAGTTGATCTCGGGCCACATGCTTGCCAGGTAGGCACTGTAGTGCTGGGCCATATTCCGGGCCTGCTTTTTTAAAATTTTTAAATGGCTGAGGAAAATCAAAAAGGTAAATGATACCATTTTTTTCCTTTAAATATGTTTTTTGAGGCAGGCCTCACTTAATAGTTTAGGTTGGCTCAAAACTCACTGTATAGCCAGGCTAGCCCTGACGTTGGCAGTCTTCCTGCTTCTGTCTCCCAAGTGCTGGGATTATAGGTGTGAGCCTCCTGTCCGGCTGAAAAGTACTTTATGGTACTAAAATGATACAAAGCTTAAATTATGTAAAATTTAAATTTTGCTGGGTGTGGTGGTGCATGCCTGTAATCCTGCCACTTGGGAGATTGAGGCAGGGGGATCTTTAGGTAAAGTTGCATTTGGAAGGCAGCCACACTCATTCCTTTTAAACATGAACTAGGGTTGCTCTCACACTGCAGTGGCAGAATTGAGTGGTTGTGACCTTGGTTTGCAGAGCCTAAAATAATGGCTGTCTGGCTTTTGGTCTGCGCTGGTCGCTACTGGGATGGGTGGTTGTGGTACTCCTGGCTGGGGGCTTTGACCTCTTTAGATCCATGACTACTGCTGTTCCTTCTGCAGCCTGGCTCCATTGATTCCAACAACCAGCTCTTTGCACCAGGAGGGCGACTGAGCTGGGGCAAGGGTAGCAGTGGGGGCTCAGGAGCCAAGCCCTCCGATGCAGGTACGAGCCCATTATAGAAGGTGGGGTTATTAATTTGGGTTCCCTTTGTAGAAGGCTTTCAGTACAGGTGGTTAGGGAATGAGGCCAGTAGGTGATGCCTTTATTCTCTGCACTGAGACCGAGTGTCGAGACGAGTATCCTCATCTGTCAAGTAGGAAGAATGCAAGTAGGTAGGAAGTAGTCTCTCTTTCTTTTTTCTTTTTTTTTTTTGAGACAGGTCTCTCTTTGTAGTTCAGGCTGGCTCTGAGCTCACTACATAGCCCAGGCTGGCCTTGAACTCACAGCAATTCTGCCTCTGCCTCCTGAGTGCTGAGATTATAGGCGTGCGTCGCCACACCTGGCATTGTGGTATGTTGTACCGGGGATCAAACCCTGGACCTTGTGCTTGAAAGGCAGACGCCAGAAGGCAGATGCCGGAAGCACTGAGCTAAATGCCGAGCCCAGAAGTGGTCTTAACCTAGAACTTCTGCCTCCTCAGCATCAGAACCTGCTCGTCCAGCTACAAGTACCTTGAATCGTTTCTCAGCCCTTCAGCAGGCAGCACCTACAGAGAGCTCAGATAACAGACGTGTGGTGCAGAGGTGAGCTGCTCCGGGTCTCCCTTTGCACCAGCAGTACTGTGATGAGTTTTGGCTGTCAGAGGATGGGGATTTCTCATGCCTAGAATACCTGCACCCTGGGTGAGACTGGACCTGTTCTTCGTGCCAAGATCCAAGGCCTTGTGGTTGCTGGGCAGGTTGGGCAATTACATGAGAGCGTGTCTGTCTGTGCTTCAGGAGTAGCTTGAGCCGGGAGCGAAGTGAGAGAGCTGGAGACCGGGGAGACCGAGGAGAGCGAAGTGAACGGGTTGGGGACCGTGGGGACCGATCAGATCGTGCGCGGACCCCTGCCACTAAGCGGAGCTTCAGCAAGGAAGTGGAGGAGCGGAGTAGAGAACGGTCTTCACAGCCTGAGGGCTTGCGCAAGGCAGCAAGCCTCACGGAAGACCGGGACCGGGGCCGGGACAGTGGTGAGAGGCTGGGACAGACGTGTGGGAGGCTGCTGGCTAGTTTGGAACAGGCTGGCCCCACCCCTCCTGAGAGCTCTGAATTCTGTTTGCCAAGAAGACTCTCACCCCACAGTGAGGCGGGAAGCCACCCTCCCTCCAGTGAACCCCCCAAAGGCTGCACTCTCTGAGGAGGAGCTGGAGAAGAAGTCCAAGGCCATCATTGAGGAGTATCTCCATCTCAACGACATGAAGGTGGATAGAGGCCAGTTCGGCTGCTGTGCGGGGCGCAGGTAGGGTCTGGGCCAGGAGGTGAACCCCTCCCTCCCTGTCTTTAGGAAGCAGTGCAGTGTGTACAGGAGTTGGCCTCGCCCTCCCTGCTCTTCATCTTTGTGCGGCACGGCATTGAGTCCACGCTGGAGCGCAGCACCATCGCACGCGAGCACATGGGGAAGCTGCTGCACAGGTTGCTGTGTGCCGGGTACCTCTCCACCGCCCAGTACTACCGAGGGTACGGCAGCCCCTGTGGGGCACCTGGAATGCGGTCATCCCAGTAGAGGTTATTTATTGGGTGGGAAGGTGAACTGTCTTGACAACAAGAAGGTGGCTTTAGCCTGATGTGATTACCCCGTGTGTGTGACTAGAAGTTTCTGGCAGTTCCACAGTTGATCCTTGGCTGTACAGGGTGGGGGGCTAGCCTTCCTCCCCAGAATGCCCTTTGAATTTCCTCTGCAGGCTCTATGAAATCCTGGAATTGGCTGAGGACATGGAGATTGACATCCCACATGTGTGGCTTTACCTGGCAGAACTAATAACGCCTATTTTGCAGGAGGGTGGAGTGCCCATGGGAGAACTGTTCAGGTAAGGAGAGGTAAAGACAAGGGGATGAGAGAGAGGGAGGTTTGGTGGATTAGATGCCTGATCTGGAGAGGCCCTGAGAGATGTGGAACTGGTCAGTGTGAGGGTTTTTTTCTTGTAGGGAGATTACAAAGCCTCTGAGACCATTGGGCAAAGCCGCCTCCCTCTTACTGGAGATCCTGGGGCTCCTATGCAAAAGCATGGTGAGTGGGCCCTTCTGAGGGCGATGTCTTCAGGGTTTCTTCTGGTTGCTCCTTATGGTGTCGCTGATGGCAGAGCTGCCTTAGTAGCTGAAGGGAAGTGTTGAAATGGGCAGACCCCCGCAGACAGTTCCAGCAGGCTGAAGGAAAATGGCATATTAAGACCTTCAGTTCTGTGAACCATTCATTCATTTAATTGGCTTTGTGTGTGCGTGTGTGTTTGTGCACGTGCATGCGTTGGAGGTTGAAGTCAGGGCCTTGTGCATGATAGGCAACTGCTGTACCACAGAGCCACATCTCCAGTCCTAACTGGTGTTTCTCTGAATACTTTCTGCGTCCTACTCAGGGCGGATACAGCATTCAGTGGGAGAAATTGGTAGAGGAATTAAGAATGACAGTTTAATAAAAACAACAGGAGCCAGACAACAGTGTCACATGCTTGTAGTCCCTGCGCTGAGGAAGCTGAGGCAGGAGGATCACTGTGACCAGCTTGAGATACATAATGAATACAAGGCCAGCCTCAACTACAGAGTGAGACTGTGTCTCAAAAATACGTAGTACAGGACCGGAGATTTAGCTCAGTGGTTCCGGCGCCTGCCTTGCAAGCTTAAGGGCCTGAGTTCGATCCCTGGTAACCACATACAATGCTGGGCGTGGTGACTCACGCCCAGCAATACATAACCACAGTGCCAGGCATGGTGGCTCACACCTGTAATCCCATCATTAGGGAGGCAGAGGCAGGAGGATTGCTGAGTTTGAGGCTTGCCTGGGCTACGTAGTGAACTCAGGGCCAGCCTGAACTACAAAGCGAGACCCTGTCTCACAAGAAATTAAAAAAAAATACATACTACATAAAAGCAACACTGCTGGGCGTGTTGGCTTGCGCCTGTAATACCAGCACTCGGGAGGCAGAGGTGGGGGAGAATTGCTGAGAGTTTAAGGCTTGCCTGGGCTACATGGTGAGCTTAGGGCCAGCCTGAACTACAAAGTGAGGTCCTGTCTCAAAAAAAAAAATGTGCAGTGATTGTTGAAGTGGAGTGCGTTTAGTACTGAGGTTGCAGAGTATCTGGCAGTGCTTGTGACTGGCTCTGAAGGTTAATTGGTGACAAGTATGAAGGAGAAAAGATGGAGAAAGGCAGATCTCCTGTGGTGTGGTGTGTAGTGGTGATCAGAAGTTGGGATGTACAGGTTCAAGAGCTCAGCTGTCTGGAACCTGGATGAGGCAGATGTATGTTAGGTTTTCAGATTGTGGCTTTTGTAAGGACTTCTGGGTATTGGTTTAGTGTATCTGTTTTTAAGAGTTTGTGAATTTAGGAAATGAAAAGCCATACTTAAGTACAAATCTCTTCTTACAAGTAAACATTGGTTCCTTGGGATAATGCAAAACCAAGTTCTAAAAAAAGAAATAGTGGAGGATGCTAGGATGGGACACAGATTTGGTCTTGCTTTGTAGTTCAGGCTGGCCTTGAACTCACTGCAATTCTCTGCCTCTGCCTCCCGAGGGGTGGGATTACAGGTGTGAGCCCCCATGCCCGCCACTGTAGTATATGGTACCAGGGAATTGAACTCTGAGACCTGGCGCTTGCAAGGCAGATCCCAGAAACACTGAGCTAAATCCCCAGCCCTTGGTGGCCATTTCTAAAACATTTTTTATTAGTACATGTTTGCATTACGTGATGATGACATTCATAGCTGAGAGTTGCTACATGTATATAATGTCTCTTTATTCTGTTTACATCCCTTCCCTCTTTCCCTGTTTGCTTTTTTTTTTTTTTTGGGACAGGGTCTCACTTTATAGTTCAGGCTGGCCCTGAGCTCACTATGTAGCCCAGGTAAACCTTGAACTCAGCAATCCTCCTGCCTCTGCCTCCTGAGTATGGGATTACAGGCTTGAGCCACCAAGCCTGGTGTTTGTGGTATATGGTACTGATTGCCAGTGGGCATGAGCCACCATACCCCGTATTGTTGTATATGATTACCAAGGATCGAACCAGGGACCTTGCGCTTGCTGGGCAGGCGCCGGAACCACTGAGCTAAATCTCTGGCCCCGTTTGGGCTGGAGGGTTAGCTCAGTGGTTCCGGCGCCTGCCTTGCAAGCACAAGGTCCTGAGTTCGATCCCCGGAAACCACATACAATGTTGGGCGTGGTGGCTCATGCCTGTAATCCCAGCACTCGGGAGGCAGAGACAGGAGGATTGCTGAGTTCGAGGCTTGCCTGGGCTACACAGTGAGCGCAGAGCCAGCCTGAACTACAAAGCAAGAACCTGTCTCAAAAAAAAAAAATCTTTGGCCCTGTTTTTTTTTGTTTTTTTTTTTTTTCTTTTTTGAGACAGGGTCTCACTTTGTAGTTTAGGCTGGCCCTGAGCTCACTGTGTAGCCCAGGCTGGCCTCAAACTCAGCAGTTTTCCTGCCTCTGGCTCCTGAGTGCTGGGATTATAGGCATGGCTGTTTGCTTTTTTTAGGTCCCTTTGCATTTTTGAGATTAAGAATTTTACAGAAGCTAATGGACATTTGTCCTAGAGGCTCTTAGGTCATGTCCCCATTCTAGTGTCCAAACATGTTGGTGAGGACTTTGTGGTTTGGGTGCAGGGGCTGCACCCTGCACTGGATGGGGGCACGGAGGACTGTGCCTGTCTGGTCCTCTGTGACATCTTTAGTTCTTCGTAGGCACCTGGGGGCCTTCTAGTTAAGTTGTTTGTTGGATGAGTGTTGGGTGTTTGGACAAAGGTGGTTGCTGAGTTGAAACTGTTTTCCAGGGTCCCAAGAAGGTGGGGATGCTGTGGCGAGAGGCTGAGCTCAGCTGGAAGGAGTTTGTACCTGAAGGCCAAGATGTTAATGCATTTATTGCTGAACAGGTTTGGGACTGGCATTCACTTACTTCTAATATTTGAGTGTCACCCTTCGTCCTTCGTTGTCCATGCGGTGTGCCTGACCTCTTGACTATGGTCTTGGTTTCAGAAGGTGGAATATACCCTGGGAGAGGAGTCAGATGGCCCCGGGCAGAGGGCTCTCCCTTTAGAGGAGCTGAGGAAGCAGCTGGAGAAGCTGCTACAGGAGGGCAACAGTAATCAGCGAGTATTTGACTGGATAGAAGTACGTTGCTCCTGGGAACTGGGGAGGGGTAGGGGGAGGTGTTTGTGGCTGGGCTGGGAGGTGGCAAGAGTAGTGAGTGACTTAGGGGCCTTTGTTTCTCCTCTACAGGCCAATCTAAGTGAGCAGCAGATAACGTCCAACACATTAGTTCGGGCCCTCATGACAGCTGTTTGCTACTCTGCAATTATCTGTAAGAGAAACCAGGGCAAGAGTGGGCCGGCCAAGACACGGGAGGAAGGGCTTTGGCTCCTAGGGCCGCGCTGGGCCCAGGCTGTGTTACCCACCTGTCCCTGTCTTCCTTTCTCTAGTTGAGACACCTCTCCGAGTGGATGTTGCGGTGCTGAAAGCACGAGCGCGACTGCTACAGAAGTACCTGTGTGACGAACAGAAGGAGCTACAGGCGCTCTATGCCCTCCAGGCCCTTGTAGTGACCTTAGAGCAGCCCCCCAGTAAGCCAGGCTTCGGGGATGAGGTGGGGTGGGGGTGGGGCAGGCAGGCAGGAGGGGTTGGTCCGGGAAGGGGTTCAGTCCAGGAAGGATGTGTAATCACTAGGGAGCAAAACGACCTAATGGTTTGATTCCTTCCCCTTTGTTCCCTTGCTCGCAAATGGAGGGGGTTAGTTTCAGGTTTGAAGGTTGACTGCTTGTTCAGACCTAACCATTTGTTACACACCAGCAATGCAGAGTTGCAAACAGCATCTTTCACTTAGTCCTGTGGCCCATGCCTTGCACAAGGCTGAAATCGCTCACCCTGACTCCTCGTGTTCTCACGTCTGTTGTTAGGCTGGGTGGTATTGTCCCAGGTTCCCAGGACCGAGGCTTAGGTCTGAGGCCGGGTATTCTGCACATCGCTGTGTCTCGGGGCCTTGGGGTGATCGGTGTGAGGCTGTGTCTTCATTTGGAGCAAGTGGCCGTGTGAGGCCGGTGTCAGCAGATGGGGCTGAGCTGTTGGCTGCGTGGGAGTTGGCGCACTGACAGGTGGGAGGGGCCCTTGGGAAGGCAGGTTCCTGCGGGGGGGAACTTGGCACAGGAGAAGAGCTGCGGGAGGTGGGCTGGTGTGGGAGAACCCAGTGCCGGTCAGGAGTGAAGCCATGGCAGATGCTTTAAAGGGGTCTAAGAATGTGGTGTTAGGTTATAGGTCATTGGCTCCTCTGGGAGGAGCAGTTTGGAGTGGAGTGAGAGTGAATGGCACCGTGGACACTCGTGGCGCTGCCTCCCTGATGACAGTGGTGAGGAAGTGGAGTCTGTGCAGGGCCCTTGGCCACTGACCTGGAGAAAAGGCCTGTGAGATTCAAAATCACTAGTGAGGCTGGGCATGCCTCTAATCCCAGCACTTTGGGAGGCTGAGGCAGGAGGTTCCAGAGTTCAAGGTCAGGTTGGGCATATCATCAAGACCTTGTTTTCAAAATAAAAAGGGCCAGGACTGTAGCTCAGTGGTAGATGTAGACCTGTCATGTGCGTGTCTCTATTTGATCCTGACTTCTAGGGTAGTTTACCAGGTGTGCCCCTGGTTGGGTAGGGGAGTTAAGTTTATAGTTTCTGGGTAGGAGGGGCACAGATGCCAGGTGGACAGCTGGGTGTCTGGATCCTTCTGGGGTGGGAGTCAGGGCAGGGAGGTAGCTTTGTGAGGTGGTGACACATGTATTATTCACAGAGGACACGGGGCAGTGGAGTGTGGGTGCCAGGGCCTGGGAGCTGAAGGGAATCTGATGCGAGGCTTGAGGATGGCCAGGTCTTGGCTACAGAGGAAACAAATCTTGGGGTAGGGAAGGGCTGGTGATGCTAGGTGCTGAGAGTTGGCCAGATCTGAAAATGGAAGGGGTCTGGAGTATAACACGGAGGCCATCTGGCAGAAGCCTTTGCAGAAGGCACTGAGAAATACTCAGCTGATACGGGAGGAAGGAAGACCCACTAGTATAGTCCTTGCTTTAGCTGTGAGATCCAGGGTCAGAAGGGGCTTTCTGTGTGTGCACACAAGATACTTGCGCTTGACTGTCTGGATCAGCATGGATGTCAGTTAGATGAGGTCCTGTGCAAGGGTGTGTGTAGGATTTGGAGCCCAAGTGAAGGATCAGCTGCTACTGCCCTGCTGAGAGGTGGGAGAGTGAGGTGGGGGCAGCTGTACCCACTGGCAGATTGGGGACCATAGGGGTGGAGTGTGAGAGGAGGAGCATCACCTCTCTTGTTTTTGAGAAACGGTCTCGCTTTGTAGTTCAGGTTGACCCTGGACTCACTATGTATCCCAGGCAAGCCTCAAACTCAGCAGTTTTCCTGCCTCCTGTGTCTGAGTGCTGGGATTTCAGGTGTGAGCCACCACGCCTGGCATTGGAACATCACCTCTTTTCCTCTGGGTGCCCTTGACGTTTTTGCAGTGATGACAAATCTTATAGAGCTTTTAGTAGTACAGACAGCCCCCTGAGGCGCTTGGGCCCTAGGTTCACTGCCACTGGCCTGTGCTTTCCCTTAGGGTCTGGGCTTGAGAATCTGCTCTGTTCCCTTTGCTGAATCTGCCTCCCTGTTTTGAGTAGTATACAGTTTGGTTTGGAAAAGAGTAGCAGGGAGGGCAATGTGGGGATGGGAGAGGTTGTGTTTGGAATTCCAGGACCAGTGCTATGGCAGGTAAGGGGCGAAGCTAAGCCAGGTGGTGCTTAAATTGAGTCTTGGAGTTCTCCAGGAAGGCGACCATGGGAGGGGGACTCTCAAGTATATCAAAAGCTGAGGAAAGGGGTGTCCTGGAGATGTATAAGGAGGAAGTGAAGGGGACCAAGAATTTGGATGTGTGGGGGCCAGGGGATTTTCCAGATAATGCAGTCCACATTTGTGAGTGATGCAGCCGGGATTTGGCACACCAGTGGGCCAAATAGTTACCCTGTTAAACATGTCTTGAGTGGAGAAGTGTGAAGCTACCAAGGTGAGTCTGCATGAGATTGTAAGTTTTTCTGATGGCCAAGTGACTCATGCCCGCATAGCAGTCTCTTGGATCCTGAGATGAGCGACCTGTCCGAGGCCTAGTCCCCTGGAATGCCCCGGCACGGACGTCAGCACCCAGCCTCCGCGGCGGAGCTTGGGAGAGTGACCCCCGGGGAGGTCTGGTGTGGTTGTGTGGCCAGTTTCCTCTGACCACTTCTTGATGGTTTGCAGACCTGCTTCGGATGTTCTTCGATGCGTTGTATGATGAGGATGTGGTGAAGGAGGAAGCATTCTACAGCTGGGAGAGCAGCAAGGACCCCGCTGAGCAGCAGGGCAAGGGCGTGGCCCTGAAATCCGTCACAGCCTTCTTCAACTGGCTTCGGGAGGCTGAGGAGGAGGAGTCTGACCACAACTGAGGGCGGGTGGGGCTGGGGACTTGCGCCCCATGGACGCCATGGCCCGGCCAGCCGCCTGGACTGCAGGGGGCGGCAGCGGCGGCGGCGGCAGCAGGTGCCTGTAGTGCGTGCGATGTGTCTGAGCTAATAAAGTGACTGAAGAGGCAGGATGGCTTGGGGCTGCCTGGGCCGCCATCCAGGGTGCTGCCAGGTGTCCCTCTCCTCCCCCCGGGGCCACAGAGATATATTATATATAAAGTCTTGAAATTTGGTGTGTCTTGAGGGGGGGTACTACCGCCTGCCCCTGAGGTCCTTTTTTATTTTCTGAAAAATCACTCTTGGGACTGCCGTCCTCGCTGCTGGGGGCATATGCCCCAGCCCCTGCACCACCCCTGCTGCTGCCTGGGCAGGGGGAAGGGGGGGCACGGTGCCTGTAATTATTAAACATGAATTCAATTAAGCTCGCTGCCTCTGCTTTATGGCCTGTTCCCTTTGGAGAAGGGGTAAGGAATGGTGGGCAGCTTCCTTCCCGGGGCCGGCCCTGTAGTGTTTGCTCTTCTGTAAGCTGGCACCCCTCTGCCTCGTCCCCTGTCCACCACGGGACTGAGGACCCAGTTGTCGGGTAGGGTGGGTGCGATGAAGGGTCCTTGCTAGGTAGGAGGCTGGGGAACCTAATGACTGCAGTTGCCTGACTGCAGAAGGTGATCCCACCCAGTGTGAAAGATGTAGTTCGCAGCGGGTTACAGCTGGAGAAATTGCATTTTTTACTCAAGATGTACCTTTTAAAAGGACGGGGCTGGAAGCCACGAGGTATTTTGTCCCCAAGTCTTGAGACAGCACGGCCTGGGGAGTTCCTGCCTCCGCGCCTTCAGGCTGGCCCCGCAGCCCTAGGCTGCCCCTGCGTGGCCGTGACGTGGCTCGCCCCGCCTGCTCTGGGTGGGGACGCGGCGGCCACGCCCCTGCGCTGACGTCACCGGCCCGGTCCCCTCTCCCGGGAGCGGCGGCGGACGCGCGGTGCCCCCCCCACGGCAGCCCCCTCCCTGTGGTGGCCGCGGCCCGACCCTGGGCAAGGCGATGGCCCGGGCCCCGAGTGAGCTTGGGTTCCGGGCCGCGGGCTGTGTCGGCTCTCGGTGCCCGGCGGGTCAGGGTAAGAGGCCGAGGCGGGCGCATCGGACCGGGGCGTCGGGCTGCGGCCACCCTGTGCGGGCCGCGGGTGGGTGTGAGCCCTGAGGAGGGGGCCGGTGGCGGAGAGGGAGGAGCCTGCGCGGGAGGCGGGCCGGGCGGGGGGCGGGAGCGGCAGGGCGGGCAGGGCAGGGCAGGGCAGGGCAGGGGCTGCCGGGCGCCCTGGCCTGCTCGCCCGGCCCTTGCGGGGAGGACGCGTGGCTTCGCCGCCGCGTGCGCCCGTGCGCCTGCGTGTCCCCACGCGAGGGTGGCCCGCGGCGCGCGGCCTCGGGAGGGGCGGCCCTCTCCGCCACCGCCCACACACGCCCTGCCTGCCCCCTCGCCCACCGGCCCGGAGTGGCCCGGCGCCGGCACCTCCCTCCAGGGGCCCCGCTCTGAGGTCACCCCGCAGTCGCCGGAGCGCCTGCCTCCTCACACATGCCTCCCTCCAGAGTCGGCTGGTCCGTCGAGGGGACCTGTGAGCATCCGCCCGCCTCCCCTCCTCCAGCTGTCTCGCTCTCGCTCTTCCACCTCCGCCAAAAACAAGTCAACCCGAGTCCCTGGAGAGAGGCCATCAAGGCTAACCTCCCACAGCGGCTCACCCCTCGCCCGGGCCGTGGTTTCCACGGATGGTGATGCGCCCTGGGGCCGCCTTTAGCCAGCCTTGTGCGTCTGAGGCCTGCCAGCCTCCTTCACTTTAGAGTCAAGAGTTTCCTTAAAGCCAAAGGCCAGGCTGGCACTTGTGATGGCGATGGCTGGGTCTGAACCAGGTCTTCAGGTCAAGCGGTCAGTCGCAGAGGCCTTTGTGTGGTTGGTACTCGAGGTTCTTCAGAGCCAACTCCTGTTGAGAGTTGTGCTTGCCTTGAGGAATTCTGGGAATTGTAGTCCTGTATTAACCTTATGGCTTTTGAGGCTCAGAAGCAGCAGGCTGTTCTGATCCCGGTGCCTGCTTGGAGCTCACAAGTTATTATTCCCTCCTGCAGTCAGAGAAGAGTTTGGCTGACTTCAGGACTGGCCTTGAGACCCCTGGTCGGGTGCCGGCTAGGTGCCAGGGGCGGCCTGTAACCTACTATCTTCCTTTTGGTTGGTAGCATTTCTGGGGACCACCAGCTGGCTGAGGCCCAGGGACAGAGACGGCTGCTCCAGCTAAAGGTCAGTTACGGTGTACATGGGCTGTTGGCACTGTCTAGGGGATGGGCCTTGGCTCCTCAGTTCTCAGCTCAGCTAGGCCGCTGGCACTCCCACCTCCTCAAAGCTGCGAGGCAGGAGTGTTCTCCTTCTGTGACTAGGCACCAGTTCCAAGTGGGGAGGGGACTGGCTCAGCATCCGGAGCCAAAACAGGAATAGAACTGGGAGCTGAGCCTGGAGCAGTTCTGGGCTTTTGGTTCTCTGCATCAACACAGCCAGCATGCCGATGATCTCTGTGCTGGGCAAAATGTTTCTGTGGCAGCGTGAGGGGCCCGGAGGACGATGGACTTGTCAGACAAGTCGCAGAGGTGAGACCAGAGACCATCGATGTGACCTGGGAGGTGACGGGAAGCAAAGAAGGTGCTCAGGTGGTGAGAGGAAATTTACTCTGGCTTAGATGTTGGGAACCAGGCTGAAACAAGAACCAGACTGGTGCCAGAGAGGGCATCCGGAGAAGGCTTTAGGACGGGTGGAAATCAGAAAGAAAAACAAAAAAGCAAGTGTCTGTTAGAAAAGAAGAGCAAAGAGCTGCAGCGTAGCCAAGAGCGGTGAGAAGAGAGCTCCGAGGCAGCAGGCGGAGAGAAGGCAGGCGGTGAGCCTGCGAAGGTCGGGGCCGTGGGGGCGGCAGTGGGGGAGAGGTCCGTGTGTTTTCCGAGGGCTATGGAGAGGAGGAGGACCTGGGAGAAGATTCAGAATTTAGTTAACGTTTGGGTTTCACCCTAGAATTCTGTTGGCAAAATATTTGTAGGAAAGAAAAATATTTGCAGAGGAGGAAGGTGGCCACAAAAACCAGCTCACGTCAAAGCTGGTGAACAAGGGGCTTTCAGAATTGAGAAGACTCCCGGTGGCTACGGTGCCGGGGTGGTGCTGAGAGATGACGACACTGGGGGTCACTGCAGGCAAACGGGACCTGGCACAAGTGGGTCCCCGCTGAACAGCTTCTCCTTCTCTTTGCAGTGGCCTCGGACCCCGCGTGGGCTGTGGAGTGGATCGAGCTTCCGCGTGGCCTGTCCCTGTCCTCTTTGGGATCTGCTCGGACCCTCCGAGGCTGGAGCCGGTCCTCTCGTCCTTCCTCTGTTGATAGCCAGGACTTGCCAGAGGTGCTGGGGCCTCGTGGGCTGTGGTGTGTGCGTGTGCGTGTGTGTGTGCGCGCGCGCCTGTGCGGACACGCTGCAATCATATACGAGAGCTCTGTGTCCCCCACCCCCGCCTCGCCAGCCTGCCTCAGGCCCCCTTTTCCTGGGAGCGGAGGCGCTATCCGGCCGACGGACCGCAAGGCTGCCCCCGCGCCGGTCTGCTCTGTTCGGCACTGTGCCAGCAGAGCGGGCTTGCTTGTGTCTTCAACGCTGACGTCAGCGCATCCCAGGCCGTATCCCGGGAGACCCTGTTGCATGGTGATGGGTTGCCAGGGAGACGTACACCTTTTCTCTGGGCCTGGGCTGCAGCTGCGCGGAGAGCCAGGCACGGATGGCGGCGTTGGCAGGGGGGAGCAGGAGCAGGGAGGGACGGCAAGACAGGAACCACCCTGCAGGTGCTCCTCCCCCAGACCTGGCCAGAGGGCCCTGTCAGCCAGGTACCAACAGGGAAGGACAGAGGGTGGGCCTGAGATCTGGAGGAGACCTCTCTGGGGCTAGGCGGAATGTGACAGGGAGGAGGCAGGCTGGGGAGACGGGTGTGCCTTCATTCACAGAGGGACTCGTTTGCTGGGGACCTAAGGGCCAGGTGCAGGATGCCGTTAGGAGCACGTTGTATCAGACCTAGGTCCAGACTCCACAGCTCCCTTAGGGGCCATGATGGGACATGGGGGTGGGGCGGGGGAGGGAAAAGCCTGTGGCCCTGAAACAGACCTGAAGTGGTAGGGAGCTTTTGTCAGGCCAAGATGGTCTCCTTGGCCAAGAGGAAAGCTGCATTCCTTTTCTGGGAGGAAGGGGAAGCTGAGAAGTGGGTGCTACTGGTGGTAAATTACAAAGTGTGCAGGAGGCCGGCAGCTCACAGAGTAGGGCCCTTGGGGCCCGGGTGTGAAGCCTGCGTTAATGTCATCTGGCAGGAAAGATTGTAAGTAGAGACATGCCGAGGCGGCTGCGCTCCAGGAAATTGTTTACATTGTCTCATTCATTCAGCCTATGCGTTTTAAGAGATTACTCTGTATTAGGCGCCATGCTTACCACTGGGGTGCAGCAGGGACCACAGCACACCGGATAGCGCCTCCGCTCCCTGGAAAGCTCCTAAGCGAGGAGCTTTGCCCTTGTGATCACACTTAGTAGTTAGATCATGGACTTTTGTGATTAATTTCATCTGTTTAGATATTGCCTTAAAATACTTGCTTTGAAAAAAAAAAAACCCTGAAACTCTCAATGAGAGAGTCCAACAAGAAAAAGGAAATATAATTACACACTGTGAATAAGGCCACAAACAGGTGCGATGATGTAGGATGGTGATTTGGTGGAGACTATGGAGGGAGAAGGGCAGTGGCAGGGTGGCCTGGAACTTCTCTGAGAGGGGGCAGCCCAGCCTGGAAGGATGAGAGGGAATCAGCCAGCGTGGGGGGTGCAGGGGAGAGAGAGAGAGAGAGACAGAGAGAGGGAGGGGGAGAGAGAGGGAGGGAAGGGGGAAACCCACAGACATTTGGGGCTAAGAAAGTAGCAGGAAACGGGCCCTGGTGGCACACATCTGTAACCCACCACTCAGGAGGCTGAGGCAGAAAGATCATCACAAGTTTTTTTTTTTTTTTGCTTTTTGGAGACAGGGTCTCGCTTTGTAGTTCAGGCTGGCCCTGAGCTCACTATGGTGCCCAGGCAAGCTGCCGTGAACTCAGCAATCCTCCCGTCTCTGCCTCCCGAGTGCTGGGATTACAGGCGTGAGCCACCACGCCCAGCATTATATGTGGTAACCGGGGATCGAACTCAGGTTCTTTCGCTTGCGAGGCAGGCGCCGGAACCACTGAGCTAACCCTCCGGCCCGATCATCACAAGTTTGAGGCCAGCCTGAGCCATAGAGTAAGACCCTGTCTCAGATACATACATACATATATACGTACATACAGGCAAAGAGACTTGGGCGAGGTTAGAGGAGCACAAAGGCAGTGAGAGCACAAAAGGGTGAGGCAGCATCACAGGAGTCACTAGGATAATGGCAGGTAGGGTCAGGAAGGACAGTTGGCGGCAGTGCTGTGGTTTGGAGCCAGGCTGCAGCGGAGAACAGTGAGGGATACCAAGTAAGGGTGCCTGTCGGGAAGCAGCACAGATGTGGGGAGAAGGTGTGAGCTTGACACCGGCCGTGCCCAGTGTGTGCCCAGGGGCAGCTAGAATGTGGCTCTGAAGGTAGAAGAGCGAAGGGGAAGGGCCTTCACGGAGTTCTAAGTCATGCTTGCTCCGTTTCCTCTTCCCTCTCCTCGGAGCCCACTCCCAGACCTCCTGTCCCTGGGGCCTGCTTTCCACTGGGGACCCCCCCCCCCCGCCGGGGCTGCCGGAGTCTCCACTGCCCCCCATGAGGGCTCTTTGCTGTATAGCTTCCTCTTTTTCATTTAAATTTTTGGGGGTAGCTGCTTATCCTTCTCTGTGTGCCAGCAGCCAGTGAGGCCTGCTTCCGAGCTGCCACACGATAGGTCCAGGGGCTATGGCCATTGTTGGGGGAAGGGCACTGCTGTCGGAGGGGCACTCACCTTTCCATCGCGTTGCTCAAGGTGAATGTTGGAGACACAGTCGCAATGCTGCCCAAGTCCCGGAGAGCCCTAACCATCCAGGAGATTGCCGCGCTGGCCAGATCTTCCCTGCATGGTATGCACCCACCTCTCGTGCCATCTCCTCCCTTTTGCACTCATCTTTTGGGACTGTTTCCTGTGGGCGCTTACTGGGATCACCCATTCCAAGTGACTCCCAGCCCTTCCTCCCCCTCAGAGGCACGCATGGATCCTGCCTGACTCTGGTAGCCTTCTAGTTCCCTGGCCCATTCCCTTGTCAGGCTTCTCCTTTTCCTCCACTTCCAGGTATTTCCCAGGTGGTAAAGGACCACGTGACCAAGCCCACGGCCATGGCCCAGGGCCGCGTGGCTCACCTCATTGAGTGGAAGGGCTGGAGCAAGCCCAGCGACTCACCTGCCGCACTGGAATCAGCCTTTTCCTCCTATTCGGATCTCAGTGAGGGTGAACAGGAGGCTCGCTTTGCAGCAGGTGGGTGGCTAAAGGGGTCGGCCGCACACTGGCCACGGGGCTGCTGCCTCTGGTCTCGCCGGGTCTGTCGGGAGGGTGGGCGTCCTTCTGCCGGCAGTCGAGCGCTCGTCTTAGCTCAGCAGCTCTGTCCCCTCACCAGGAGTGGCCGAGCAGTTTGCGATTGCAGAAGCCAAGCTCCGAGCGTGGTCTTCAGTGGATGGCGATGATTCCACCGATGACTCGTATGATGAAGACTTTGCTGGGGGAGCTGACGCAGGTGAGGGGCGTTCTGGGTAGACCTGCCAGCTGGAGTGGGGCCGCCAAAAGGCCGAGACGCAGAGCCATGCCCGAGCCCCTGGACTTTGGAAGGGGAGGGGAGAGGGCAGACTGAGGAGCGGGAGAGCCTGGCATGTGTAGGGTACACTCAGGTGGGAAGTCAGCTGGAAATGGAGCGTGCAGTTCCTTTGCGACTGCCTTGCAGTCCTTGAGGAAGGTTGGGCTCGGGGCGCCAGCCTGTGCAGCGATGGTTCTGGGAGGGGGTGCCGTGCTCTTGCCTTCCCCGGCAGCCGGACAGTGAGCTGCAGTCTTGGGCACAGCCCCGCACTGGTACTGGCCCCAGGCAAACAGGAAGGCACCCTGGGCCAGGCTCCCCGAGGGCTCAGCATCCCTGCATTCCAGCCTGCAGGCCCTTCCAGGGCTGTGCCTGCCTGGGGACCCCGCCGGGTTGTGCAGCTGTGCTCGGCTCTCTTTCATCTTCCCTTGGCTGGATTGCTCAGCCGAGTCTGAGTTCTCTGTAGCTTCTGGGTTCCAGCCCCGCGCACCCCACCCCCACCACGTGGCCTTTGAAGCTTGCCTCCACCAGCTCCTCACCCCTCGGCTAATTAACAAGTCCTCAGCCTCCAGAGACGCCAGAGACTGCCCTTGTGGTCCGAGGGTACTGATTTGGATGCCCAAGACCCAGCTGGAACCCCAGCCACAAACATTTTGAGTTCCAGCCCTGCTTTTGCCCTGAGATAACAGCATTTATTCAAGGTTGCTGCAAGCCCACATGGAACCTTGGAGCCATTTTAAAAAGAACCCCCTTTCCCGGGAGGGCTCAGCCCATTCTGGGCCTGCTGCGTGGTGAGCAGAGTGGACTGAACCATAGCCCTCGCTTGCTCTCGGCTTTGTGAGCAACGTGCAGGGCCGCGTGCGTGCCCTGCATGGACGCCTGCTTCCTCTGTGCCATACTTGTGTTTCTTTCGCCACAATCCCACAGGGTCGGTCTATTTAGGGTCCCTAAATCGGGGTTTGCCCAGAGTTCCCCCACTCCTGTCCAACCCCCACCCCCTGAGCTGTGGCAAGGATGAAATGGGCGGGGGCATGCTTCCAGCTCGGCCAGTTGAAACGGGCCAGCACAACTGTCTCTCCTTTCCCCTCACAGACATGGCCGGGCAGCTGCCGCTGGGGCCTCACCTCCAGGACCTCTTCACCGGCCGCCGCTTCTCCCGGCCGGTGCGCCAGGGCTCTGTGGAGCCTGAGAGCGACTGCTCGCAGACCGTGTCCCCGGACACCCTGTGCTCTAGCCTGTGCAGCCTGGAGGACGGGTTGCTGGGCTCTCCGGCCCGGCTGACCTCCCAGCTGCTGGGTGACGAGCTGCTCCTCGCCAAACTGCCCCCCAGCCGGGAATGTGCCTTCCGCAGCCTGGGTCCCCTGGAGGCCCAGGACTCGCTCTACAACTCGCCCCTCACAGAGTCCTGCCTTTCCCCGGCTGAGGAGGAGCCGGACCCTTGCAAGGACTGCCAGCCGCTCTGCCCGCCGCCAGTGGGCAGCTGGGAACGGCAGCGGCAAGCCTCTGACGTGGCCTCTTCTGGGGTAGTGTCCTTAGATGAGGATGAGGCGGAGCCTGAGGAACAGTGACCCAAGTCCTGCCTGTTGGTGGCATTCGTACCCTGGCCGCTGCTGGGGGCAAAGCCGCCGTGCCCAGCTGAGGGCCCCAGGCTCTCAGCAAGCTCCACAACTCGAGGGCTCCTGGGGGCACTCACTTCTCCGTTGTGTGTTTTGCATGAAAGTGTTTGGAGAAGAGGCAGAGGCTGGGCTGGGGGCGCATGTCCTGCCCCCACTCCTGGGGCTTGCCGGGGGTTGCCCGGGGCCCCTGGGGCATGGCTACAGCTGTGGCAGACTGTGATGTCCATGTCTTCAATCCAAAACTTGCCACATTGCCTCCTTGGATGATGTGAGCCCCTGAGGGGGTCCTCGTGACTGGGCTGTGGGGGTGAAGAGGGCGGGAGCCTGCCGCCTCCTCCCCTCCCACGCCTCTTTGCTTCTCTCCTCACCTCCGAGTCCCTGTGCAGTGCTTGATAGAAAACCTGCCCTGGGGGGGCGGCTGGCTCCTGCCTGCCTGGAGCCCACGGTTCAAGCCAACCCTCAGGGCCCTGCCCATCCGGGCTCGTGCTGTGCTTCACCTCTCCATCGTCTAAATCTTCTTTCTTTCCTAAAGACAGTTTCTGGTCTGTTCTTTCAGTCAAATATTCTCTAGGAGGCACTGGAATGATGAATGAGGTTGCTGGGCCCTCCAGGGACATGATGGCCCATGCAGAGTTCTCCAGGGTAGGGCTAGAGGGCAGGTGGCCTGCTGCTGCTCCCGAGCGTGGATTTGATGTTCTTCTAGAGAGGGCCACAAGGGGGCCACCAGTGGCTGGGAAGCTGTCAGCTGATGCCCGTGCCAGCCCAGAATGGTGCCAGTGAGTGACGGTCCTGAGGGACTGCCTCTCCTCTCTCCTCTCTGTGGAGGAAGGAAGGTAGTGCCTTTCGTGGCCATGACTACGGTAGTGTTAATGACGGAGCAGAGGAGGTCTGTGGCACCTTCTGCATTCCAAGGATGCAGGGCTCTGGGTGGTACGACTGGGGAGGGTAGGTGGCTGTGGAATTAGGAGCCTTATAGGCTTTGGCAAGTAAGAGACCCAAGGTAAGAACAAGAGCCAGTGGGCACAAGCATTCTATATATAAGTGGCTCATTAGGTGTTTATTTTGTTCTATTTAAGAATTTGTTTTATTAAATTAATATAAAAATCTTTGTAAATCTCTATATACATCTGGTCATTGGAAGTTCCAGTATAAATCCATCTTAGTTCCTCCCCTTTCCCCCTCAAAGGGAGAGAGGGTCCACATGACCCGCCCCCATCTTGTCAGAGTCTTGGAGAACTTCTGGGCCTTGCAAAGCTGCTTGGGGGTTGGGTCAGACTCCAGGAAGGGTGGCCTGGGGAATCTGCCAGCACCCTAGGTCTGGATGGGCTGAGGCTCCAGCCTCTGGCTGTAGCTGCTTCCTGCTTTCTGTGGCAGAGGAATGTAGCTACCGCCAGCCAAGGCCACCCATCACAGGTTTCACTGGCACTTGTCGTCACTGTCAGAAGGGCTGCCATCTTGGGGGAGCCTGTGGCAGGAGCGGGGCCCCCAGAGGGCGTGCACCTCTGTGGTCTCTGTGTCACTGCTGCTGGTAGCACTGTCTCGGAAGCTGGCGAGGGGTGGCCGCACTTTCACACCCTGGGCTGTGACAGAGCCCTCAATCGCTTTCCGGAGCTGGAGAGGCGAGAGGGTCAGACAGCCAGACCCAGGGCCCTGGGCGCATCCTCCTTCCCAGGACGTCCTCACCTTTCCGGATACGGAAATGGTTCTAGTGCCCACTGTTACCTTACCTCCTTTAGGGTGACGATTCCAATGAGCCTGCCAATACTCGTGACGTAAGCATGGTCCACTCCCAGTAGAGAGAAGATGGTGTGAGTCTGTGGGTGGGGAGCAAACGTGGCACTTGATGTTCCAGGGACAGCTCTAAATCGCAGGCCAACAGGGCCCAGGACAAAGTGGGGGGTGGGACAGGAGGGATGGCACTGGTGGTGAGGGGGAGAGGGCAGGGCCGCTGGGAGGAAAATGATAGAAGGTTACTGGGCCCTTAGGATTTGGGAACCTGCCTACAATTCACCCTCATTCTCTTGTTTTTTTGTTTTTTTTTTTTTTGCTTGGAATCCTCTTGCAAACTTTAAGATGTAACCACCAAGGGTTCAGAAATTGACAATTCCCCTTGTGCGTAAGTGGATTTTCTTAGACCAGATGCCTTGAGAATGGCTCTCCTGACTCAGCAGTTCCTGGAATTTGGGCTCGCGTTTATCTCACTCTGCCCGCTGCACTTGTAAGCCTCTTGGCTTAATGGGTGAATCAAGATGGGCACTAATAACCCAGCTTCTTGAGTTCTAATTACTCAGAGCTCATTTAAATGGACTTACTTTTGGCAGTAGTGGGGACTGAACCCAGGGAATGCTCAGCTACACCCCCAACCCTTTTCTCTTCAGTGACAGGGTCTCAATAAATGGTCTTGGCTAGTTTCTAACCTGAAATCCACTGCCTTTAGCCTCCCAAGTAGCTGGCATTAGAGGCTACATTACCATGCTATGCCCTGCTCTTTCTTTTCTTCCGTTTCTCTTGAGACAGGCTGGCCTTGAACTTGTGGCAGTTCTCCTGCCTCAGCCTCCCTCTTTCCTTTAAGCCCTAATCCAAGTGAGCTCTCGGCAGGTGAGGTACCTTTTAGGTTTGCGACATGTGTCTGTCTGTGGTGGTGACCGCGCTCTCCGGTGCGCTCCCTGAAGGTCCTGCCGCTGGCCCCGCCTTGACTCACCCCCTCACCACCAGCCCGGGCCCCAGCAGCAGAATGGAGTCTCCTGCTGCTGCCTGTCTTTTCTCCAGTGTGGCTGCATCTGAACTTGAGCCGCACACAGGCTCCTAAAACAGCCCTTTCCAAGGTGCCCAGCCTGGCTTTTCACCCAGCTTCCAGACTCACATCGTCATCTTTTCCTGAAGATACCCACTGCTCCCACATTTCAGCCCTTCCCTCACTACACCATCTTTTAAAGGACCCACGGTTCCTACGTGTCCTGGACCCTGTATTAGAGACCCTGAGGGACACAGTCCCTGGTTTCCAGATGAGTGAAGCAGAGAGGCTAAGAAGTCTGCCTGGGTCACACAGCTAGCTCTCAGGTGGCAGAGTGAGGATCTGGGCCTGGCCAGCCTGGGCCTCCACTGGCTTCCTGGCCTCCCCGCAGGTAGCTGTGGCGAGGTCCCTAACTGCACCCATCAGGGCTGAGCAGGTTCTGAAATAGTCTCCACTGGGTTCACTCCCCCTGTTGCTTTTAACTGGGCTACTACTGACTGATTTCTCAGGCCCTCAAGGACATTTTGAATTCTAATCTTTTATGTTATCACTTCAGTTCTTTATACGTTTTTGAGTCTCAAAAGGCTTCTTCTTTTCCTTTGATTTTTAAGTTTGTAACAAACACCTACTTTGTTCTTTTTCATTGTAATTTAATTAGACACCAGGGAGCTCATTGGAGGGCCTAAATTTCTTGGGCTTGGGAACAGTGAACCGACAGGGAAGGGGACAGCATGGCCTTAAGAGTCCTGGGAACAGGGCCAGGAGGTCTGGGTTCCAGGCCTGCTTGTGCGACACTGGCTCTGCCGAATGGCCTCCTCGCGTGCCCGGTTTTCCTACATACTAAAATGGTGAAGACCACAGGTGTTTGATCAGTGCATCTTAGTCTGGCCCAGTTCTGTTACTTCTGGCTGTGTGGCCTTGAGAAATTTACTTAACGTTTCTGGTTTTCAATTTCTTTTTCTATAAAAATTGGAATATCACAGTATCTTTTTTTTTTTTTTTTTGAGACAGGATCTCATTTAGTAGTTCAGGCTGGCCCTGAGCTCACTATGGAGCCCCAGGCAAGCCTGGAACTCAGCAATCCTCCTGTCTCTGCCTCCCGAGTGCTGGGATGACAGGCGTGAGCCACCACGCCCCACACTGTGGTATGTGGTATTGATGGCTGGTGGGTGTGAGTCACCACATCCAGCACTGTATGTGGTTACCGGGATCGAACTCAGGACCTTGCGCTTGCAAGGCAGGTGCCAGAACCACTGAGCTAAATCTCCGGGCCGCAATATCTATATTATAGGGTGGTTGTGAGACTTAAGTTACACATGAAGAGAGATTAGCACAGTGCCTGGCACAGAGCTAGTGTTCAAAAATGTCAGCATTACTGTCATGTCATTTTGGGCTAAGATAATCAGTATTGTGGACTTTAGAGGTTTCAGAAAGAAAGTCTTTAGATAGAAGCCGACTTTATTGTCTTGACCTATCTCCTTTGTACTGCAGCTGTATTGCCATTCTCCACTCTGGTTTGTTCTTCTGTTTGATGGTGCTGTGGACTGAACCCAGGAAGCACTGAGCTATACCCCTAGCCCTTGTCTAGTTTTTTTTTTTTTTTTTTTTTTTTTTTGAGACAGGGTCTTGCTTTGTAGTTCAGGCTGGCTCTGAGCTCACTATGTAGCCCAGGCAAGCCTCAAACTCAGCAATCCTCCTGCCTCTGCCTCCTGAGTGCTGGGATGACAGGCGTGAGCCACCACACCCAGCACTGTGGTATGTGGTATTGATTGCTGGTGGGCGTGAGTCTCCACGCCCAGCATTGTATGTGGTTACCGGGGATCGAACTCAGGACCTTGCGCTTGCGAGGCAGGTGCCGGAACCACTGAGCTAACCCTCTGGCCCCTAGTATTTTGTTTTTTTGAGATAGGGTCTTACTAGGTAGCTCTGTACGGACTCTGAGCAGTAATCTTCCTGCCTCAGGCTTCCAAGTGCTGGGATCACAGGTGTAACCACGCCTGGCCTCTTGCCTAGTATTTTGAGAAAGAGTCTTGCTAAATTGCCTAGGCTGGCCTCCAGCTGTGACCCTCCTGCCTCGGCCTCTGGTGTGAGCTGGGATTACAGGTGAGGACATTGGCTTCCTGCTCACAAGCTCCTTGAGCGCAGTTTGCTTTTATGCTTCTCTTCTGCCTCCTGTGCTTCCTGCCTTGACCTCTACTTGGATGTGCTGTACTGGCCCTTAGGTGTGGCCTGCAGCCTGGGGACATTCATCCCTGCCTGTCCCCCTTCCCCATGTCCTCAGCCCAAGAAGTGAAGCCTGCACGTGAAGCCTGTCAGGGGCCGAGCTCAGGGCTGGAGTGGCTGGGATGCTGCTCAGGGGTAAGCACTTGCGTATCATGCTCAAGGCCTGGACTTGATTCCTAAATGAGGGTGGGTGGTTAAACTCCCTCTGCTTTTGCCCAGTACCCCTGTGTCCCCTGCCATCACGCAGAAGCCTGACGGTGCCAACTGTCCTGTCACTGGGAGTCCCAGAAACAGTGCATTCCCGAGAGCCCCGTCTTCCTCTGTAGTCTGCCTCACCTGCACCGACCTGTCTGCGTTTAATCCTCTCCCTCTTTCTGTAGCTGGTTTGCCTTTCTGCTGAGCTGTCTTCCTGAGTGTTTCCCAGTTTTCCTCTGATCCACATTAACTCAGACTTTCTGGGGTCTGCATTCCAAGCCCCCCATGGGGTGTTTCTCATCTTTGTTTATCTCCTCTCTGCAGTCTCCTCACCCCTACTTGGCTGCTTGTTCCCTTGTTTATTAGATTTTCTTATTCCGCCCTTTTCTCACCCATTTTTTTCAGCGTGGGTGTATCAGCCTTGCTGGGCTCTGGCAGCCTCCTGCCTGGCTCTGACCCTGGTTTGGCCTTCTGGCTTCCGCCCAGCTCCAGCCCTGCCTTTGTTGCTGCTTTGGTCCACAGTTCCCTGGGGGCGAGGCTGAGCGGAGCAAAAATGATGCCTGGCTCCACCATGGAACGGGGCAAGGCAGGGGGCACCGGCTTCCGGCCGCCCGTGGTCCAGAATGGTCTGTCTGAAAAACACCTCAGCCAGCGCCTGCTCACTCCCCCTCCTGACTGGTCCGATGCCAAGTGGTGAGGCGGGTGGGGGGGTGGGCAGATCCGGTGACTCTACCTTGTGCAAAGAGGTCCGCTCCACCAGCTGGAAGGGGGCAGGATCGATTTTGCAGTCACTGAAGTTGACGGGTTCGTCTAGCTGCTGCTCCTCCCACTCCAGGATCTGAGGGCGAGGGAAGAGGTGCCAAAGGCTGCTGTCCCCTCCCTGAAGGCCGCCACTCTGCCTCTTCTCATCCCATGGTCCCTCCCATCAGCCAAGAGGGTGACCGCACACACCCCCGGAAGAAGCAGGGTCCGGAGTCCAGCGGCACCTTACCTCCTCCGGGCTCATCTCGCCGTCCTGGTCTGGGTCCCTCTAGGAAGGAGGAAGGGGTGAAGCTGGGTTCCCTCACCGTGGCTCAGGCTCTGGGGTGTCTCCCCAGCCTGCACCCCTGCCCTCTTGAGCCGTAGAAAGAGAGGGTGCACGTACCGCCAGGGAGATTCGGACCCGCTTCAGCTTGCGCTTTTCACAGGATTCTGGCTTCTCCAACTTTGTCAGAGCCAAAGCAGGGATGAGAGGAGTTGAGGTTACCGGGGGAGGACAGTGGGAGAAGCGGTGGAGGCGGGAGGAGGGCGGAGGGCGGAGGGCAGAGAGAAGGGCAGGCATAGGCGCTGAGGCAGAGCAGGTCTGGCAGCACAGGCCGCTGCGGGAGAAGCCAGCCAGGGCAGCTGCGAACTCACCTCTGAAGCAGCGTCAGGAGGCGGGCTGCCACAGAAGAGGCTCCTGAGAGCGATGCCTGCTGACTCCACGTTGCCTGCGTCCCCAAACACAAGGCCCCGGGGCAGTGTTGTCTTTGCGGGAAGGGACTAAGTCCCAGTAGTCTTGCTCAGGTGTGTCTGGGAGCGGGGACAGGCTCACCTGTGGAGGTCTCCCTGAGGTTGGAAGCGTTGCTGGGGCCCCTCTTGAGAGCAGGCTTCAGGGGCTTGTGTATTTCTCCATGGGCCGGGAGGAAGGCCGAGTCTTCTGTGTTCACCTGCACAGGCAGGAAGGGGCTTGGGAAGCTGGACCCCACACCACCTTCTAAACCGTGCTCCCTGGGGGTTGTGGCTGGACGTGGGGCCTGTCCCCCACCTGGAACCGGATGGAGGTCTCGGGGCTGGAGCGACCGTCTTGATCCAAGGGCGATGATGCTGGAACCTTTCTGCGCTCCTGCACGTGCTGCCGCCGGCGAGCTGGGCTCAGCTGAGCCCCCAGCAGGGCCACTACCTGCGAGCGCTCGATGGAGCCCAGCAGGATCATGGACTCTGGAGAGGAGGACGGAGGGCTCAGGCGGGGGTGGTGAGGCTTCCCACCCTCTGCCTTCCCTTGACTCAGGGAAGCCACACACCAGAGGGGACCATGGGGACCAGTGCTACACTCTTGGCCTCTTCCTGACAGGTGACCCCGGGAGATGCCTGAGGAAATGAGGGCCCCTCCTGGCCTCACCAGGGGACTCCACAAGGGCCAACATCCGGCCCTTGGTCCTGTGCAGTGCCACGCGCAGATCCCGGAAGGTGCAGTTGAGGGCCACGTGGGGGACGTCCCGAACCATGATGTCCTCCACTCGCACCCGGTACTGCCTGGGGACCGAGCGGTCACTCAGCCTGGGGTCGGCTGAGTGACCCAGACATCATTCTAGTTTCTCGAGGAGGGCCCCAGAACCCCAGGGACAGGAACCAAGGGCCAAGCGGCCAACCAGTGCTCCCCTCTCGTCTTTCCGGGGGGTGGGACACCTGACCAGGGCCGAGCAGCTGGGCGTCCCTGGCCTAGCGCCTCGCTGGCCTTCGCCCCCCACACCCTCTCGCCCTGGCCCCGTACTGGTGGCGGCCCCAGCCCAGCTCAGGCAGGTAGGGCAGCTTCTTGATCCGGATGATGCTGTCATAGAGTGAGGGCTGCAGGCTCTGGGCGACGGCGTTGGCCAGGATGACAGCGATCATGACAGGCAGGATGTGGGCGATCTGGCCTGTGAGCTCGAACACGATCACGGCCGTTGACACGGTGTGTGTCACTGCTCCCGCCAGTGCGGCCGCCCCTGGGGACAGCGACTCTCAGTCTCCTTGGGGTACGCAGACCCCAGAAGGACCTCCAGTGGGAGCAGGGGGGTCTGGAGAGGCCGCTTAAGGCTGCCCCGTAGGGCCCTTGGAAGTGGCTCTGCCAGCAGGGGGCACCAGAGGCGCAGGGTCTGAGGCCAGGCCAGGGGTCTTCAGGACAGATGCAGACCGGGGCACTGCTAGGGGTGTAAGTGACTGCCCAGCAATGCAAAATAGAGAGATACATACAGACCGGGTGTGCTCACCAACCACGGCATAGCCCCCGGGCACAATCCGGTAGGTGCTCCCGTCCGTGTGAATCCCATCAGGGAACCAGGCGGCCATGCTCTCACCCACCAGGCGCCCAAATGCTGCTCCTTCAGGAAGGGGTGTGGGGAGAGAAAGAGGTAGTGGAGGGGGAGGGCAGGGGCACTAGGAAGAGAGAGGGTCAGAGGGTGGGGAGGGGCCGGTGGGTCATTCAGCGCAGGGGCAGCCCTCGGGTGGGGGTGGGGGCTAGGGCTGGACCAAAACCCCTCCTGGGCAGAGAGGGGACGGCCAAGTGGCTTGAGGGGGGGGGATGCAGGTTGGGAGGACAGCTGGGAACTCACCAATGACAAAGACAGGCATGAAGGCCCCGCAGGGCACAGGGATGGTGGTGGCCAGGGCAGACATCCAGAACTGCAGGCAGGAGGTGGCTCAGACCAGCTCCCCACCGGGAGCCGACCGTGCTAGCTGGGCAGGCACATTTTCCTCGGCTATCCCAGGATCCCCGGAGGTGACGGGAAGGGCTCTGGAGCCAGCCCCCTGGTTCAGCTTCTCAGCGCTATCTAGCTATGTGACTCTTGGCCCACTACTAACCCTTTCTAACGCCGAGGTGAACGCCTTTCTCTTTAACACAGAGAAGAGGCCGTGAGGCTCGGGGGAGGGAACGCACAGCACTCCTACTCTAGCACCAAAGCCCAGAGGTGAGGAGCCCACCTTCATGAGAATGAAGATGACCAGGGTGAGGAAGACGTTGGCACGTGGCGGGTTCCAGGCCTGTGCGGTGCTGGGTGGCTCCAGCTCCTCCACCAGGCCCTGGCGGACCCATGTCCGATTGTCAAACAGGGTGACCAGGGTCTCTTTCTGTGAGAGCTAAGGTGAAGAGGTGCTTGAGGCCGGGCCACAAAGGATGCTGGGATGGGGACCCCAGGAATCCACAAACAGGGACCCCACAATCATGCTGGGCACATGGCTTGGGAAGGAATGCATCTGAGGGAAAAGGGCGCATTTCTGTTTTGCCCGGGGTTACCTGTCCTGCCATGAACTGTCCAAAGCCAGGGGGAAAGGTCAGAGTGGAGATGAGCAGGGTCACCAGGGCCGGGAAGAGCAGGCGTCTGGAGGGGGGGTCGCAGCATGAGACGCACGTGGCGCCTCCTCGGGACTGGTGATGCGCCAGGCGCCTCGCGTCGCTCAGCTGCGCTCGGGCTGGGGTCAGAGCAGGCCGAGAAGGTCGCTTCTGCTGCTCATGACACGCTAGCCAAGGCCGGAGGGCGCCGGTGGACCTGGTTACTGGAGACTGAAGGCCTCTCCCTCGCTCCCTCACTCAGGAGGCAGCAGCCGCAGGAGAAAGTCCATCATCCTAACCTTGTTCTGGACACTTGGACAACTAGGAGCGGTCACTCCGCCTCCGCCTGCAGGCGCACACCTGCCCTCCTCCCGCTGGGGGTGCCCGGTGTGAACGTGAGCAGGCGCCTCCCTTGCCTTCCCTCGAGCCTCAGGAAGCCGACCGCAGGTGCAGGGAGCAGGCTGTTGGCTGCTTTCCCCTTCCTGGACATTGGTCCCGGGGGGGTCACTTCTCGGGGCCCCCTATTCCCTTCTGGGGGGCCACAAGTGAGAGAGCTGTGTTCCAGAGATGAAGTCTCATCCATTCTCATGGGCCACAGTGGGTAAACTGAGGCCCCATTTTCCAGAGGGCACTGCGATCTGGGCCTGACTGGAGGACCTGAAAGAGCCTGTCTTTGGTCCCAAATGTCTTCTGTCAATGACCAATAATTCGAAAGTGCCAATTTTCAGGTAACTCATATAAATACCAGCAGCTGATTTCTTGGTGAAGCCACTGTTTTTGTTGTTTCCTGGTACCGGGGATGAAACTCCTTTCATGCTGAGGTACAACCCCAGTTGTTTTTAATTTTTTATTTTGAGACAAGGTCTCATTAGTCACTAAGTTGCCCCAAATGGGTTCAAACTTGTGAACCTCCTGCCTCAGCCTCCCACAGTGCTGGGATCACGGGTCTTGACACCATGCCTGCGTTCGTGCCTGTCTCTGACTCGTCCCCTACCTCACCTCTCAGGGACCCCAGCCCTGTGGCCCACACATAACCCCAGGCAGCCTGGAGAAGACTGGCCAACTCACTTCCTCATGAGGAAGCGATTGATGGTTTTCTGCTTCCGCATCACCTGGACAATCTTGCGGTTTAGGTAGACAAAGAGCGCTCCCCCAAAGCCACTGGCGATCCTGGAGACAGAAGAGGAGGGTAGAAGGGGGCCTCCCCCGGGAACTTCCTAACTTCCATGACCCCAGGCCCGCCCGCGTCTCCTTACCCGATGACAGCGAAAGCTGGCAGCTCCTGCAGGTCAAAGGGGAAGTCCAGCCGGAACCGGGTTTTGAAAAGAGCAGTGATGGTCTCTGGGGGAGCAGCAGAGAGGCAGGTCTAGCCGTGGGCCCCCCGCCTGGCCCTCTCAGGCACCTTCATCCCCAGCTGCCCTCACCTTCGTCCCTGTTCCAGACTGCCAGGACCCGGAAGATGAAGGCACTGAAGGTGGCGGCGAAGAAGCCCCGCCAGTAGTTCCGCACAGCGAAGAAGGTGGAGGTGACCTCGATGCTGAACAGGACGCCTGTGAGGACGGGGCAGAGCACCGCGGCCCTTGAGACCCAAAGGACGGGGCGGAGGAGAGGCCGTGGGCGGGGCCGGGCGCTGTGCCCACCGAGAGCCCTGCCTACCTCCGATGGGTGCTGCGAAGCAGCAGCCCACTCCCACGGCACAGGCGGCAGCCAGCATCTCTGTGTTCCGGGACTCGTTCTGGCAAAGGGCAGGGGTGGCAAAGGGCTGATGGCCTGGGTTCAGCAGTCCAGGGCTCCTCTCCCCTCGAGGGCTCCCCTTACCTCATAGATGCCCCCAAAGAGGGACAGGAACTTGCTCAGGAGAGAGGCACACATGCTTGCGATATGCACAAAAGGGCCCTGAGGGGTGGGGCTGCTAGTGAGGGGGAAGGGGCTGGCCTTGACCTTGGCCTGGCCTCTTCCCCCCATTGGGAGGGACCCTTTACCCACCCCCTGCAGTTACCTCTTTGCCCAGGGGCATCCCGCTGCCCAGGGCACAGGTCAGCCCAATGACCTTAGCCACAAAGGTCTTGAGGGTGAGGTATTCTTTCAGCACCACTCCCCGCAAGATGGTCTTCATCTCGGGGATGCCGGAGCCTGGAGGGGGATGCAGTCAGGAGAGTCACTGGATGGGGTCAGTTCAGGCCTGACCTCTGCCCTCCCCTTGTTCCTATCATACCCACAGCCTGAGGGGCCAGGATCTGTGTGAATCCAGCCGAGAAAGTGATCAAGACGACCGGGTAGGTGACCCAGGCCAGGTACTGGAGCAGGATGCTGGTGTTCAAGCCCTGGGACATCCACTGCTGAGCTGTGGGAGAAGGGCATGCTGCTGGGCCCTCGGTATGCCAAGTGCATGCAGGGAATAGTGCCCAGAGCCCAGCACAGATGAAGGGAAGGAGCCCTAGAGGGCACTCGCTGGAGCTAAAGCCGCTCTGGGAAAGAGGGGGAGGGAGAGGGCAAGCCAGAAGTGTGGCCTTTGGGAGCGGCAGTGATCATATCTGAAGATGGACAATGAGACTGGCAGCCAAGTGGCCAAAACAGTGTCAGACTGAGGCGCAGAGGAGGTGAGCTGGTCGTCCCTAGCCCTCCCGGACAGCGCCATCCCTCACCCTGCAAACAGACAGCAATGGCATAGTCCATGGCCCAGCTGACCAATGCCATGAGGAGCCCCAGCAGGACCAGGAAGATCCAGTCTTCGCCAACTCTGGACACCAGGAATTTGTGGCAGCGCACAGAACAGACTGGGAGCAGGAAGATCAATGGGGTGGCTGGCACGGAGGGCTCCTCCTCAGGCCTCCCCCAGCACAGCCAGGTCCCCGTTCCCAACCCAGGTCTCACTGCGGCAGGAGGCACAACGACTCTGTCCGTATTCCAAGAGCTCTGGGGGTGCCCGAGGGGAAGGGGGCCCCTTCCAGGGCTCAGGCCCTCCCAGGCGAATCCGAGCAGCTTCCTCTTTGGCAAAGGTCCCAAGTTCCTGAGTATAGCGGCCATACATCTGGAGCAAAGGGAAGAGGGGTCATTAGTGTGTGTGTGGGGCCGAGGGGGGCCGAGGGGGTCCTGGAGCCCTGCGTGCCCATCTTCCAGCCTCCAATGTGTATATCCCTGTGCAACCCGGTTTCTGCTCCGGCTCGCAGTGTGGGAACAATGCATACTACAGACTGCGGGGGTGTCCTGGCCGGAGGGATGGGACAGCTGAGGTACCGGGACATAGCTCTGGGGGAGGCAGAATAATTGTCCTCTTCTCCCAGGCCTGAGAGGGGGCACTGAGGAGGAACAGGAGGGAAAACTCCAGAGGAGGGAAAAGATGGAAAAACCTAAGCTGCCGTCTGAAAGTGGGAGGTGGAAAGGTCAAAGAATAAGGGATGGTCAAGGGCGCTTGGGCACAATAAGAGCCTGGCGGAGCTGCGCAGAGAGCAGCTGAGTTGGGGTTGGGAGCAGGCGCGGCCCCAATCCTTATCACGTTCCTGCCGGGCCTCTGGCCTGTGACCAACTCAACTGCACCCCTCCCACCCACCCTAATCCCCTTGTCCCCATTTCCACCCACAGCCTGCCGGGCAGCTGGGGGTCGACCTGTGGCCACACTCTGAGCTGGCTGAGTCCAGCCAGTGCAGGCTGGGGGACATCGGAGGCTATGGATGGCAGGGCTGTGACGGATGCTGGGGTGCCGGGACAGTCAGGAGCTGCAGCCAGACCTGCCAAGCTGGGTGTGTGTTGGGGGGGTGGGGAGGAAGAGATTCCGGCCGCCACCAGCAGAGCTTCAGGACACAAAGGGCTCCTGTTGGGGCCGGGGTGGGGGGAGGGAAAGATAGGCACACAGAGAGTGAAAGATAGGAGGGAGAGACGCACGGAGGGACTAGAGAGGAGAGGGAGAAGCGACAAGAGAAAAGAGGGAAGCAGCAGGCAGGAGGCAGAGCAGTGTGCAGACCCGGTGTGGACAGCAGGGGACAGGGAGACAAAGCGGGAGGGAGCGGCCAGCGCAGACAGCCCGGGGAGAGGCCTGACCTGGGAGCTCGGGGTGCTCAGGCAAGGGGATGGAGGCTGCAGTCTCCACTCACTTTCTCGCAAATTGGGCACATGGGCACCTCCCCTACTGGGTTACAGCCCAGGCCCTCTTCTGGCTCTTCCCTCCCTGCCACCTTCCTGGGCAAATTCCAGGCAAGCTGATAAAGAGGAGTCACAGGGCTCACTGCTTTTCCTAGGCCTTGGGTCCCCCACCCCAGTGACATAGGAAGGATCAAACAGCTTCTCAAATATTAAGTCACAGGGTGGCCGTGAGTCAGCTCAGAGCCCAGGACCCTGGCTCTTAATGAGGTCAAGGGACAACCCTGGGGGGGGGCGGGTGGGTGCTGCGTACCCAGAGCCAGCGCGGACAAAGGTCCCAATTCCCACGCCCATTCCTGCTTCCTCCCCAAGCTCCTGTCGCCCACGGCCGTCTTTGCCCAGAGGGTCGACTGAGGCAGAGGCTGAGGCAGGGGCTGGGGGTGAGCCCGATCGCTGTCCACACGCTCCTCACCCGATGGGGACTAGCACAAGCTGTGCACATGGCAGGGACACAGGGCATGCCTTGGATGGCTGAGCGGAGGAGCGCGGAGAAAGTTCAGGGGTGCGACCGAGCTGGGGAAGGGAGGGGGTCTGAGGCTTGAGCTCTGGTGGTGTCAAACAGGACGTGTGTGCAGAGAAGGGACCCCGGCGTCGCCGCCCCCCCGCAGGCCCCCGTCGGCTAGAAACCCGCACGCAGTTTTTCAATCCTTGGGCGCTGCAGCCCGTCGGACTCCCGGGGCTCAGCCGCCCCCGCTCGGAAGGCAGACGCGGGCACGCCGAGGCCCCAGTCCTGAGCTTCCCGGGGTAACCCGCAGCAGCGCGGCGGCTCGGGTCCACTCACCAGGGTCTGCTCGTACTGCAGCGCCCGCGGCTCCATCCCTTCTGCCGCCGCCGCCGCCGCCGCCGCAGAGGCCGCCATCTCCGCGCCTCCCCGCGCCGCGCCGGGTCCGGCTCCGGCCTGGACTCGGCTCCGGGCCCGCTGAGCCCGCGCCCGCCGGCCTCCGCAGCGCTGGCGGCCGAGCGCAGAGTGCGGCGGGTCCCGGCGAGCGCCGCAGAGCAGCCTCCCGCGCGTCCCCTCCTCGGCGGGCGGGCCGAGGGCGGTGCCCTCCGTGCCGCTCCGCCCGCCGGCCCATCCGGAGGGCCGGCCCAGCCTGGCGAGGGTCTGCGACCGGGCCGCCTCCTGGGCCGGGGGCGGCGGCAGGGGGCGCCCGGGCCGCGTAAGCTCGCGCCCCCCCGCCCCGCGGAGGCCCGGGGCGACCCGCCGCGCAGGGGCTGGGGGAGAGTGGGCCGGCGGCACGTGCGGGGGCCGGGCCGGGCGGCGGCGGCGCGGGCGGAAGGGGTCGGAGGTACCGGGCTCGGTGGGGCCCCCGGTTGGTGGGCGCGGACCCTTGTACCTCGGAATACGCCGAGGAGCGACCCTGTCTGCCCCGCGGCAAGGTCCGGTCGGCCAGGGAAGGTTCCTCCGTCTGGCCAGGGTGAGAAGCAAAGTTGGGGGCCGACGCCGAGGGAAGTTGTAGGCCGTCCCCTAAAGTGTCCCTTTCCTTACTGGGCAGGGGGTTCCCTCGGGCAGGTGCCCGGACGCTGCCAGGGAGGGGACGGGAAGAGACGGGGCCCCATGAAAGGGAGTCGGAGGTGCCAGGAGGCCACTCCTGGGAGGCGGGCGTGGGGAGCAGAGGTCACGTTTCCCTGGCCAGGCCCGAGGAGAAACCCGAGGAGCTGCTGACGTCTCGCTGCTGTGGGGAAACGGCCCGTCAGGGCTCCGCTTTGGCTCGCGGGGTCCTTGAAGGGTAGAGCGGGGTGGGCTGAGTGCCAGCGCCCAGGGATCAGGGGGCGCAGTGTGGGGCGCACAGCCAGTGTCCAGGGAGGGGACAGTGCTCAGAAAGGGCGCAGTATCCAAGAGCTGCAAGCACCCGGATAGAAGGGGCAGCGTGGGGAAAAGCTGCCCAGCATCAGGGCACGGAGATCAGGGTCCAGAAGAGAGCAGTATGGGGGAGCGGCGGTACCAAGTCGAAGGGACAGTGCAGGCTTTTCTCTTCCCCGTAGTGACATCACGGCAAATTCCCAAACCGGACCGACCCGGCTCTGGTGACGTCCGGCAGGGCCGGGCCGGCCTGGACCGGCCCGGGGGGCCTTGCCAGCTGGAGGGTCCGGGCACCATGCCCTACGGATCAGCGCTGAGGGCGGAGTTCTGCTTCACCGGCCCCCGGCGAGGACTGTGCCCTAGGCGGGCACTCACACGGGCAGGGCAGGGCTAGGGCTGGGCTTCCGTGGGGCAAGGATCAAGGTCCTTGTCTGGGTTAGGCCCCCACGCATTCCAGGTCTCGGACCGGACTCTGCAGAGGGCGCAGCAAACCCTACACCAGAGCGCCACCACTCGCACCGCCTCCGCGGAAGGCGGGGCTGTGACATCACCGCCCTGGGCGGAGTCATCAGGACCCGAGACCCACCCTCAACGCGCTGGCTTCTCCAAAGCGGCCTGTAGGGGCGGAAGTGAGGAAGCCCCGAGAGGGTGGGACGGCGACGGAAGTGGCTGAGTCAGGGAAGTCGGTGCGCGTGCGCCATTCTGTTCCTTTGCCGCCACTCTCCGGCTCGTGTTTCTCCCGCTTTTCTTCAAGCGAGGGAAGGTCTGCGTCCAGGCTGCTGCTGCTGCTGCTGCTGCTGCTGCTCCTGCTCTAGGGACCCCTCACGATGGCGGGCATCCTATTCGAGGATATTTTCGATGTGAAAGACATTGACCCAGAAGGCAAGAAGTTTGATCGAGGTAAGAAGTTGAGGCACGGGCTGGGCCGCGGGTTCTTCTCCTCACGCGAGGAGACTTCCCTCTGCAGACGTTATGTGGACTACAAAACCCGAACTCAGAGCTTTCCTGGGTGCTGGGTGACTTTAGCCATGGTCCTGCCAAGCTCCTGGACATCATGTAATCACTATCAGCTATTAGGCGCTGCACCGTGTGCAGTTTACACACTAGGACCATATGCATTCCTTTCGGGGTTCCTGTGAAATAGGTAGCATCTTCCCATCTTTGTTCCAGAGAAGTTAAATATCTCACCCAAGACCACACTGTGGGTCTGGGAATGTGGCTCAGTGGTTAGAGAGCGCTAGCCTAACGTGCACGAGGCCCTAGATTAAAGAAAAAGCCAGACACGCAGTGAATTGTCTAATTTCCTGACCTATATTCTTGAATTGTCCCCAAATCTTTAACTCTTTTGGAAGTCCTTTGTGATAGCAAGCTGGTTGGTGTACGAGGAATGATAAAAAAATACTGAGGGTATTAAAAACTTTTATTACAGTAAAAGACACATTGCTTTTGATCACCCTCAAAATACTTTTCTGTTTTTTTTTTTTTTTTTTTTTTTGAGACAGGGTCTCTCCTTGTAGTTCAGGCTGGCCCTGAGCTCACTATGTAGCCCAGGCAAGCCTCGAACTCAGCAATCCTGTCTCTGACTCCTGAGTGCTGGGATTACAGGCGTGAGCCACCACATCCGGCTCAAAATACTTTTCTGAACACTCACCCGATTTTCTTGACACTTTCTGAAGCAGTCCTGGTAGTCCTGTTTGTTGGGTGTTTTTATGAAGTGTGTTCCAAAATACAGTGAATGCTGTGGCTGAGTGCTGTCCAGCCAAAAGGCAGGCTGGAGAAAACATCACAGTGTGTCCTCATCCGCCGGATCTGGCACCATGGGACATCTGGCTCTTCCCCAGAGTCAAAATGACCATGAAAGGTAAACGTTTTGAATCAATTCAGGACACTGAGACAGCCACACTAGAGCAACTAAAGACACAAAAGAGGACTTAAGAACTGCTTCAGAAAGTATCAAGAACAATGGGCTAAGTGTTTGAAGTGAGGGGGAATAATAGCCATGTGTCTTTTACTGTAATAAGTTTAAAAAAATTAAACTTTTTCTACTGTACCTTATATAACTTATTATGCCATGGATTGATGATTGTTTTTCTTTGGCATCATGTTCATTGTCTGGAGACATGTTTTCAAGACAGACATCTGTTCCTTTTTTGTTGTTATTTTGTTTTCTAAGACAGTCTTGATATGTAGTTCAGGCTGGTCTTAAATTCATTACATAGCCTGGAATGGTCTTGAATTTGAAATTGCTAAAATCCTGCCTCATTCTCTTTAGCACTGGGGTTGTAGGTGTGTGCCACAGTGCCTGGTTCAGACATCAGTTATTAAACATCCTGATAATCCCTTCACTGTAGTGCCTAGTATACAAAATGGAAACCTTGGAACGAATGAATAACTAGTGCAAGGGCAGGTTCTAAGTCATTGAGGCCGGCCTAGAGCCTGGATATTACTTCCTGCCAGAGGATCTTTGATTCTTTTTTTTTTTTTTTTTTTTGAGACAGGGTCTCGCTTTGTAGTTCAGGCTGGCCCTGAGCTCACTATGTAGCCCAGGCAAGCCTCGAACTCAGCAATCCTCCTGTGTCTGCCTCCTGAGTGCTGGGATTACAGGCGTGAGCCACCACGCCCGGTAAAGGATTTTTGATTCTTTTGTGGGATTCTGCTGACTTGCCATAGTTTTTTTTTTTTTTTTTCCCTTTCTTTCCTTCTTTCAGTGGAACCAGAAGTTTTGCACTGAGGTAGACCCTGAGCCCTTTTTAATTTTTTTTTTTTTTTTTGAGGCAGCATCTTGCTTTGTAGTTCGGGTTGGCTCTGAGCTCACTATGTAGCCCAGGCAAGCTTCGAACTCAGCAATCCTCCTGTCTCTGCCTCCCGAGTGCTGGGATTACAGGCTCCCGGCACTGTAGTATGTGGTATTGATTGTTGGTGGGAGTGAGTCTCCACTCCCAGCATTGTATGTGGTTACCAGAGATCGAACTCAGGACCTTGCGCTTGCAAGGCAGGCGCTGGAACCACTGAGCTAACCCTCCGGCCCCCTTTTTAAATTTTGAGGCAGGATTTCACTAACTTGCTAATTTTTTCAGACTGACCTTAAACTTGTGATCCTCCTGCCTCAACCTCCTGGAGATTTGGGATGATAAGTGTGTGCCATCATGCCTGACAAGTTTTTACCCCTTTCTTTCTTGCATGTGTGGTTCTGATTGAGTCTATAGTCTATGAAAGCAGAGGAGAGCCCAGGGGATGGAGACTAGATTGAAAGTTCGTTGCCCTTTTTTCCAAAACTGCTCTGCCCTGGTACTTTACCTGTCATTCTCTTTGTACTTCTCCGTAGTGTCTCGACTGCACTGTGAGAGCGAATCTTTCAAGATGGACCTCATTTTAGATGTAAACATTCAGATTTACCCTGTAGACCTGGGTAAGTATTGAACACAGACAACAGCAAGAGGCTTTTTTACTTCATAATTTCAGCTCTTTACCTGAGACGCTGCTATTATTTTCAGGTGACAAGTTCCGCTTGGTGATAGCTAGTACCTTGTACGAAGACGGTACTCTTGATGATGGTGAATACAACCCCACAGATGATAGGCCTTCCAGGTGAGGGTGTGGAGAAGGGAGTGCTTGAAGTATGCCCTGAAGATTAAGTAGCTAAGTGATATAGAAAGACATTTATTTGTTTATTTATTTTAGTGTTTTTAGACAAGGTCTTACTTTGTAGTGCAGGCTGGCCCTGAACTCATGCAGCCCAGGCAAGCCTCGAACTCACAGCAATCCTCCTGCCTCTGCCTCCTGAGTGCTGGGATTATAGGTGTGAGCCACCCCGCCCAGCATATTATTTCTTTTTTTGAGACAGGCTGTCACTTTGTAGTGCTGGTTGGTTTTGAACTCAATATATAGCCCAGCCTGACCTCAGTCAGACTCTGATGACTGGATGACCGGCCATCCTGCCTCAGGTCCCCAAGTGCTGGGATTATGGGTGGGCACCACCACACCTGGCTGTGATTGTTTTTGTCTGTTTATTTGTTTTTGTGGTGCTAGGGATGTAAACCAGGACCTCATGCATATACTTTGCCAATGAACTACATCTCTAGGCCTAAAGAAACCTTTATTTAATTCCTGGAATAAATGATTATCAGGATTTGAATAACTTTAAGGAAATTATTACAGTTAAGAAATCAAACAAGTAGGAAGGTGGAAGGGAGGGGAATGGAAGGGGAAATAAAAAGAATTAAGGTACATTATATTCATGTACCAATTCCTTCTGATGAATGGTATTATTATGGTCTGCAAACATGTACTAAGAAAAATTTAAAAAACTGCAAACAGAAAAAGATCAAGCAGCCAGTTATTTATTGAGAGAAAGGGTAACATGCTTGTAAATTGTAGGTGTTTGAAGGCTGAGGAAATGCCCACTTGAGTGACCCAGGCTATGGGGCATAGCGCTCAGGGTTGCTTTAAGGACTATTGCCTGTTACAATGCTGGGACTTACTTGCCAGTTACTGTTTCATTTTTTATTTATGTGTTAACTTTTTCCTTTGTGGTACTGGCAATTAAATCCTGTAGGGCCTCGCCCTTGTTAGGTAAACACTCTACCTCTAAGTTACATTTACAACCCATTACTGAAAAAACGTGTGTTTTTTTTTTTCCAGACAGGATCTCACTTTGTAGCTCAGGCTGGCCCTAAGCTCACTATGTACTCAAACTCAGCAACCCTCCTGCCTCTGCCTCCTGAGTACTGGGATTACAGGCATGAGCCACTATGCCTGGCAATATTCTTCTTTGTTTTTTGAAATTTGTTTTGAGGGGCCAGCGATTTAGCTCAGTGTTTCTGGTGTCTGCCTTGGAAGTGCAAGGTCCCAAATTCAATCCCTAGTACCACATATCATAATGCAGGGTGTGGTGGCTCACGCCCACCAGCAGTCAGCACCACACCCCCCAATGCCAGGCGTAGTGGCTCATGTCTGTCATCCCAGCACTCGGGAGGCAGAGGCAGGAGGATTGCTATGAGTTTGAGACTTATCTGGGTTATTTAGTGAGCTCAGGGCCAGCATGAGCTACAAAGTGAGACCCTGTCTCAAAACAAAAAAATTATTGTTTTGTTTTGAGGCAAAGACTTGCTAAAGTGCCCAGGCTGGCCTTGAATTTATGATCCACCTGTCTTAGCCTCCTGAGTAACTGGGATTACAGGTGTGCGTCAGCCTGTCTGGTTGTGACCAGTCGTCAGAGGGCCTCGTAACACTGTTAATTATTATGAAGTATAACTTTGCTCAATTTTTCCGCAGGGCCGACCAGTTTGAGTATGTAATGTATGGGAAAGTATATAGGATCGAGGGGGACGAAACGTCTACTGAAGCAGCAACACGCCTGTAAGTCCCATAGTGTGGTGAGGATCTTTTTCTCCCTCCCTGTCCTGAATATTTGGGCTAAGCTCCTGCTAGTGCGTTGGGCCTTTCTGAAACACCTCAGACGTAAGAAACTGCTCTGGGGACAGTTCCCAGCCCGAAACTTGGGCTGCTCACTCTCCCTTCCCCCGGCTCTCAGGTAACCTTGCTGTGCAGAGGCAGAGGAGGGCGGATTTCCCCAGCAACCCAGCAGCATTAAGTGATTAAACCGCTCAGCTTTTTGTTTTTGTTTGTTCGTGTGTGTGTGTTTTGCTGCTCTGTAACTCAATCTCTAGTTCTTTGGTTTCTCTGACCATTTTTTTGTTTTCTATAAAATTTTATTAAAACAATATGTGTTCTTTGTAAGAAGTTGAAAGCAGAGAAGTAATGTGAAAAAGGAAAAAGTCACCTATAATTCCATACCCTGAAGGAATCTTGCGTGAATATTTTTGAATATTCTTTGTGTGTTTTTTTTTTTAATAACCAAAGGCCTCACATACATTAGGTAAGCACTTTGCCATTGAGCTATACTCCCAGCCCTTTTTATTTTTTATTTTATTTATTTATTTATTTTTTTGTTTTGTTTTGTAGCCCTTTTTATTTTGAGACAGGATTTTTCTAAGTTACCTAGGCTGCCTCAGACTTCTGATCCTCTTGCCTCAGCCTCTGGAGTAGCTAGAATTACAGGCCTGTGCCCCATGTCCAGCATTGTGATTTTTTTTTTATCTTTATCTTTGAGATCATGTTCATTATAGCATTTTATCTTTTTGCTTAATGTTTATAAAATATACTTTCCTGTGTTAGTGAACCTTTTCCTAAATGTTTTGATAGCAGTGTAACAAGGAAGTGGATGTATCACAATTCACTTAACATTTTCCTAGTTGGGGGTTAGTTGTTTCCACCTTTGCTAGTACAAGACACCGTGTGGCACACACCTGTGCATTCCCCTGGTCTGGATTTCTGGCTCTTGATGGTACCCTCTGGAGAGTGCCTCTCCTCTCTCCCGTGGGATGGAAAGTGGCTGGGTGGCAGCCGCATCAGTGCCCACACTCACAGGATGGGCCTCTGTTTCAGCTCTGCTTATGTGTCCTACGGGGGCCTGCTCATGAGGCTGCAGGGAGACGCCAACAACCTGCACGGCTTTGAGGTGGATTCCAGAGTTTATCTGCTGATGAAGAAGCTGGCCTTCTGAACCTTGTGGGGAGCTGGCCTTGCTGCTGCGTGGTCAGTCCTGGACGGCCCGGCCCAGCGTGAGTGCAGCAGTCCCTGTGGAGGGAGCGTCACAAACCTGCACTTGAGGAGCCTGACGTGCCAGTGAAAGACCCAGTGAGCAAGCTGAGGATGAATCAGACGTCATTCTGTGTGCATGTGTGTGGATACATATGCGTACATATATATATGTATATATGATTTTTAAAATTAAAACCTCACTTTTTCAGACTTTCCCCCCTCTTGAAAAAATTTTCATTTTCTTTAATTTTTTTTCTGATTTGTCTGGTGTGTTTTTGGCCCACAGCCAGGTGACCATTGATACAAGACCTGTCCGGTCTTTGGGTATCCATCCGGGTTTAGAGTTGTCACAGCCCCCTGGCTGGCTTTTCCCAACACGTATTCTCCAGTGCAGGTCTGATGTGGGAGAAAGTGTCGTGCTTTCGGCTCCTGAGGATAGTACTCCAGGCACGGAAGATGCCACCCATTTGGCTCCATTTCAGATTGGCATGGAGCCCTGCTCATGTCCTTCCAACATTTTCAGTCTCTTAGGAGTCAGTTCACGTTGATGTGAATGAGCCCTTTGCATAGCCTGGAAATGTGCACCCTGGGAGCTTTGGGTGGAGGCTTTGAGACAGGCGTGGACATGACTTCGAAAGGAGGGAGAGCAGACCTGGTGGCTGTGGAAGCAGGGGCTGTCTGCTCTCCACTTCCGGGGTGACCTGGGGGGAGCCTGAGTGGGGGGTTGATCTTCCCGGTGACACTGAACGGGGGGAGCTGCTGCACAGACCAGTAAAGTGGACAGGGCAGCAATCCCAGTGAGGTTGGCAGTCCAGTTCTGGTGCCTGGGACAGTGTCCCAGCCTGGCCGTGGTCGTCACTGACTGCAAAGCGGAAAGAAGCAAGTTAAAGAGATGGTGTTTACATGGCGCTGGCGTGTGAGCGCGCTCTCCAGCCCGGCGTTAGCATTCCCTGGGAAAGCGTGTGGGATCTGTTCCCCTGGAACAGTCAGGAATAACTCCAGTTCTCTGTATTAAGCTGTTGTGTCTTGATGTCCTGGTGCGCCTGCTGGGATGCCTGTGGTGTTTCCTGCCCCATCGTTTTCAGGTCTTGCCGGAGATGTTAGAAAAAGTATTTAGGGAAATGGATTGAAAATGAATAGCCTCAGCAGGGAGGAGGAATGGAGTTTCCTTTACCTCATCACGGGTGGTGGGGTAGGAGACACTGAGGGTTGGGTGAATTTTTGTGGAATCTTAGAACTTTTCCAGGGGTCATGTCTTTTGAGAGGTGAGAGGAGGATGGATTTGGATTAAGTGTGAGAACCTAATTATAAGTAATAGTTTGTAGGATATCATAGCAGACTTGGGTAGCAGAAAAAGAACTAGTATAAGGTAGAATAGGAATAAGAGTCCTTTGATTAGAGAGAGAGAGTGTGTGTGTTTGTAAGGGAGGAAAGGATGGAATCAACCAGATGGAACAATTTGGGAATAGGTTAGATTCCTTTTTTCCTTTGGTGCTTGGATATTGAGTTCAGGGCCCCACACATCCCCCGGGCTCAGGTTAGATACCATGGTGATTTTTGTTTTTGCTTTTGATGCTAGGGATGGAACCCTGGGCTTCAGACCTGCTAGGCAGGTGCTCAGCTAAAGAATGACATCCCAGCCCAGGTTAGATTCTAACAGATTCAGTCACACTGAAGGAGCCCAAGGATGTCTTTGCCTTTGGCTTGAACCAGCACCAGTCAGACGCTGGTATGTGACACCCGGAGCCACCTGCCTGCCTGCATGGGCGGTTCTGTTCCCTTTGTCTTGAGCTGTGTGAAGAACCTGTAATTCTTTGGTCTCTGTGACACATCTTGTGCTGGGTGCTGGCTCTTTCATATGTTGTAAAATGTCTCATTTGATGAATACTTTTCATTGTTAAGTTTGACCTACGTCAGTAAATTATAATTTGCAGTTACCATTTCCTTAGCTTCATAGTAGTAGTAGCATTTGTAGTGTGGAATAATTCTCTCCTGCCGATCACCATCCGAGATCTGGAGAAATTTTGAACTTTGTGTATGTTTTTGTTTTATTTCAGTGTTGGGATTTGAACCTAGAGCCTCGCAGGCTAGGCAGCTAGCTGTTCTGTACTGAGCTATGCCCCAGCTCTGTGCAACTGTCACTTCTTTGTCCCTTGTACTGCTCTGTCTGGGAAGGGAGCAAAGGACACCCAAAGATGTCCGCACTGGCCGCCCCACCAAGAGCTTTGGTCTTCTACTCAGAGCTCTAGCTGCTGGTGCATTTACTCCTTACCGACCTGAAACATCCCCACAGGCCAAATCAGTGAGTGACGCGACCACAGTGGGGACAGAACGGGCTTGAGAGTGGGTCTGACTAGGTGTTTTCTGCTCAGGCTCTACCACCATTGGGAATTCACTTGTCTTTTCTGAGCCTCAGTTTCCTTGTCTGTGAAGTAAAGAGGGTAATACCTACTTTACAACGTTGTGTGAGCATTGAAAAGAGAATGTCCACAGGCCTCCTGATTTTCTCTCAACTCTTTTGGGATGCCCTTAGGGGTCCTGGGGTGTTGGAGGCAGTATCTGGATCCTGGATCCTCTACCCACAGGGTGCTCTTTCCTCCTTTCCTTCGGGGTGGGGGAAAGGAAAATCTCCCGGGGATTCCTACAGGAACCTCTGGAGGTAGCAGGCTCGTCGCAGAGCTGCACAGGGCCCCCTCTTAGGGCTCCCCTAGTGAGTACACAAGGCCGCGTTTTGGGTGCACTTGTGGGAATGGAAGTGGGCTTCGCTAGTTCTTAGGCTTGTGTCCCGCTGTGTCAGCCGAGCGGCCAACCCGCGCCACTTCCTGCACTTTCCCCTGCCCTCCACAGGAGGGAGGCGCGAGCCGGCGGGCGAAGCCTCCTGCCAGGCCGCCCAAGGGCTAGCTGTTTGCTCAGCTGTTGCATGCAAGTCTTTACGGAAAGGTCTGCAGAGCCTTCTTACCTGGGGTGTGAGGTTTTCTGGGCTTCCTGTTAGCTTTCCCGGGCGGTGGGTCCAGGTGGGGCTGTACTCCCATCCCCTGAGAAAGAGCATCTTTGCCTTGCTTTTTGATTAGTTTTAGGGTCCTCATTCTTTTCCAAGCTCAGTTTTGTATATTTATGAAGGGACAGCCTTCCTCAGCAACACCTGTTACTCATATATCAAGAGGAAGGGTTTCAAAGTAGCGGAGCAGACAGTCTCACTGTGAATATGGTAAGGAGGATGGGGGATTGGAAGGCCTGAAGCTTGAAGCAAAGAAAATTATACTTTCTGTTTTGTGACACAGGTTAATCTACTTCTGTTCGAAGGCCAGGCCAGGTCATTCCTCTGCAGGGTTATCATGAAAAAGAGCACACGGACAATTAGTGATTTGCAAAAGTACACAGAAAACAGACCAAGAGTAAGTAACTGCTCTGATGAACACGTATTGTCACTAGTTTAAAAAAATAGCTTCTGAGGTTTCACAATGCACAGTGAGAAGCAGCCCCTTCTCTGCCCTGCCTCTCCCCTCCGCCAGGACGAGGGGTTGCAGGCAGACGCAGGACAGTGGGCAGCGCTGCCGCTGCCCGCCCCGGCCCCGGCTGGCGGTGCTTGGGTCCTTCACCCCTCCTGAGAAACGTTCTGAGAGTGAGGGTGGGCAGTGACTAGAGGGGGGCTGCTGGAGCTGGGTGTGGCAGAAGGGTCAGGAAGCAGGGCCTGGAGCTGGGCCTCAGGTGCGGGCAAGGTGGGGGGCGGAGGGAAGAGTGTGTACTGGCCGGTGGGAGGAGGGGCGGGCGAAGCGTATCCACTCCGGAAGCCAGTGTCTGAAGTTCCTGGTGGGGTGTCTGGGACTCCCTGGGCCCCGCGCGAGGCTCCAGAAAGGAGTCCATGAGTTCTGTTCGAGGGTCCGTGTGTCCCGTTCAGGTGTCCAGGGACTCGGTCCGCAGCCCTGGGGGTCTGACTCAGCACATCTGGAGTCTTGACTCTGAATCCCTGCAGTCTGCTCACAAGCCCAGAGCCCGCAGTTCTGGCGGAGACACTGAGGTTCGTCTCCAGTAACGCAGAGGTCCTGTTCAGGAGCTTGTTTAGCGCGAGGGGCAGAGCGGCACTGCTCGGGACAGCGGTGGTGGGCAGGGCTCGCCTGGCACAGAGGGTGGGCCCTCCTACCAGCAGCAGGAAACGCACCTTTCCTCGGAGAAGTTGTTGGAAGTTCAGGAAGATGGCATTGGGGTCCTTGTGAGCTGCGGTCCTGCCCTGTGGAGGAAGCTGAGGGCAGAGGATGGGCCTGAGGCCAGAGGCCAGGCCCCGAGCCCTGGGCTCCCCTGACTGTCGGTGGCTGGGGGGAGCATGCCTTGGGAGCTCGGCCCTCCCTCACCATCCGGGACTCTCTTCCTGCCCTCTCGTCTCTGAAGGACTGAAGCAGAGGTCAGTTTCTGTAGGTTCCTTAACTGGGGACTTACCTGGGTCCCCAGGAGGCCCTGCAGGGCTCCGAGGAGGAGGCGGACCTGTCCGGAAAGCTGTCCCAGGAGAGCTGAGAGGCACGTGGGTCCCAGCTGCCCCCGAGCTGCCATCACGCCCTCCAGGAGAAGAGTCACCGCTCCGAGAATGTCCTGGGCTTTGCTCTGCTCCTGGGAACGGGATGGAAAGGAGAAGCGGGCCGCTTCAAAGGACATGCTAATAGCGGGTGGGGAGCTGAAGGAGGAGCAGCCAGCAGGATGAATCATGAGAGCTGAGAGCTGGACAGGGCCAGGGTCCCGCCCAGCACAGGAATGCCTTCCCAGTCTCCGGACAGCTGGTCATCGGCCTCTCGCTTCAGTAACTCCAGTGTCCACCAACCCAGCTGCTCTTACACAGACTTAGCTCTTGCTTTCAGTGCAGCCTGTCCACTCTTTCTGCTATGAAATCTTAGGACTGCAGCATTTTAGAACTGGAAGTAGAGATGAGCCTTTATCATAATATCCATAAAGATGATGGGAAAGGACGTAATAAGTGGCAGAAGTGGAACAGAAGCAACCCGGAGGTACTGCCCCTCGCCCCGGCCCTGTTCCCCTGGCGAACTTGAGAGAAGGAGGAGGATTCTGGGACTTGTGGGAGTAGGAAGAGTTGACCGGGTCCCGGAGACAAAGCAGAGTACTTATCTCCACCTTGTTTCCTGAACCGTTCCTCCTTCAACATGTTCCCTAGCCTCTCAGGTGCTCCCTGCTGGGCATGTGTTAGTGTAATACGGTCTCTTAAATCAGCATGTGTCTTGAGGGGGCTTGTCTGGTAGCGAGGCCCTTTGTTTTGGCACCGGGGATCGAACACAGGACCTTGCACTTGCCAGGCAGGTTCAGGCCCATATTTTTAAGGACAGTCCACTCAGAAAAGAGTTCTAGTTGGGCGGGTGGAACATGCTGGTAATCCCGGTACTCTGGGAGGTGAAGGGTGGGAGGTTTTGAGTTCAAACTCAGACCAGGCAATTTAACAACTTACCAAAACTCTTGTCTCAAGTTAAACAGTGGACTAACGATGCAGGTCAGTATGAAAGTCCTGGGTTTGACCCTCAGTACAAAAAAGTAAAAACAAAAACGAGACAGAGGATAGGGTTCTATAGGAATGTTTCTACAGTGTGGATGTCAAATTTGTAAAGCAGCCCAGAATTGTCAGCTTTAAACATAACTGCTTCAAGGCCAGAGGAGAGACACATGCCTAGTATCCCAGCATTCAGGAGACTGAAGCAGAGGGTGGCTGTGAGTTCAAAGCCAGCCTGAGCTACAGTTCATAGCTTGTCAGAACCACATAGAGGCCTTGTCTCAAAACAAACAAAAACTGCTTTATAGTCTATATGTCCACCAACAGATGAATGGATAAAGAAAATGTGATATTTATGCTCCATGGCGTACTACTCTGCCATAAAGAGTGGGTCATTTGTAGGAAAATGGATACATCTTGACTGCTTTTTTTTTTTTTCTTTTGAGACAGGGTCTTGCTTTGTGGTTCAGGCTGGCCCTGAGCTCACTGTGTAGCCCAGTCTAGCCTTGAACTCAGCATTGATTGCTTGGTTTTGAGACAAGGGTATGTAGCCTCAGATACTCCTTTGCTATGACAGGCTACTCACTATGTAGCCCAACACTCATGATGATCCTCCTGCCTCAGCCTCCTAAGTGTTGGGATTACAGAATGTGCTACCAAACTGGCTTAACAGATGTAGCGTGAGACTACAATGTTAACTGAAACAAACCAGACATACAGCCTTCTCATGTATAAGAAACCCAAAATATAAACAAAGAGCAAACTAAAAGATAGATAATAAGGAGATAGATTTTTTTTGCAAATGGGAAGGGGGCCAAGAGGTGGATAGGGAGAAAACGTGTACCTGTACCAGTTCCCCACAAGGAATGTGACCATGATGTACTGCAAAAAATAAAGATTAAAAAATAACAAAAAACAACTGCTTCGGGGCTGGGGTGTAGCCCAGTGGTAGGGTACTTGCCTACCATGCACAAGCCCTTGGGTTGTTTTCTTTTTACAGTACTGGGGATCAAACTCAGGACCTTGTACTTGCCAGGCATGTGTGGTACCACTGAGTCATATCCTTAGTCTTAAGGTCTTGGGTTTGAACCCTCAGCACTGCAAAAAATAAATGAATAGAAATGAGAGCTGCTTTGATAATGTTACATGCTTTGTTTGGGTCTACACACACTCTCGGGTTTTTTCTCGTGGCAAACAACTTGAACAAGGGCGACCATCATGAGTGGACAGCTGGAAGGGACAGTTTACACTTATAGAATTAATGAGGTGTCCATCTCTGTTAGATTCCACCTTGAAATTTAATTCCTCCCGATTCTAGCTTTTGGTCTTTCCTGGTACTTCCCAGCTTCGTGTCCTCTGCAGACGTTTACACACAGTCTTACTGTGCGCTGTCCTGGGAAGGCTGAAGGAAGGGGTGCTGGTCAGAGGCACGGCCCAAGACTCCCGTTCAGTTCTGGGCATGCGCAGCCCCGGCCTGCTTCACATATTAGGCCGAAGTCCGGCTTTGGTCTAGGGGTTACCACTGTAGGTGAATGGAGACTGGGTTTGGCTGGCCAAGGTGAAGATGATATTTTTAGGGAGCTCAAGATTTGGTTAGAATCGAGGAACTTGGTGATGGCAAGACTTACAGAATTCAGTGTAAGGGATGATTTTCTTTTTCTTTTTTCTCCCTCCTTCCCCCTCCTCCTCCCTCCCTTTCTCTTTTCTCCCTCCCTCCTTCCCTTCCTTCCTTCCTTCCTTCTTCCCTCCCTCCCTCCTCCCCCTTTTCTCTTTCTCTTTCTCCCTCCCTCCGGCCCTTCCTCTCTGTCCCTCTTGCTCTCTTCTTTTTCTCCCTCCTTCCCTCCTCCCTCTCTCTTTCTTCCTTCCTTCCTTCCTTCCTTCCTTTCTTTCTCTCTCTTCCTTCCTTTCTCTTTCTCTCTTTCTCTTTCTTCCTTCCTTCCTCTCTCTCTCTCTTCCTTCCTTCCTTCCTTCCTTCCTTCCTTCCTTCCTTCCTTCCTTCCTTCCTTCCTTCCTTCCTTCCTTCCTTCCTTTCTTTCCTGTGTGTGGGTGACAAGTTGGGTAGGCAGGGAAGCAGTTTAGGACCTGCTACTTTGGGATGTAGGAGTGGGTGGTCTCAAGCTGTGTACTGTCTGGCTTTAGATGACTGGGAGCAGGGAAATATGACTGGTTACATGAGCGGTAGATAAAGAGGCTGTTCAGCTGATGGGCTGTGGATCACAGAGCAGATAAAAACCACTTTGGACAGCAGTTTGTCCCTGCAATTAGTGGGTGCCAGGGAGATACGCACAGGAGCTAAGGAGGCTCAGGACACCTTCCTGGCCTCAGCCTACTGCGTTTAACATTGTGGTGAGGCGCCTAACCACCGACCCAAATGTGTTAAGGATTCTTTGCTAGGAAATAGGTTTACTCGGTGAACCAAACAGGTGCCCCTGAGTCATGGTGGTTCCAGTCTGGGGGGTGGTGGTGGACATGCATTGCCCAAGTAATTTGAAAGTTTGTAGCTGTCAACCAAAGTAAACCATGACAAATCCCCTGAGAGAGGCTAGGGATTCCGGAACAGGGGCCAGGTAGGGCCTGGAGGCAGAGAAGGGGGAGTAGATGTCTGGAAGATGAGAGTGGGAATTAACTCAGGGGAGTTGATCTGGCCCCACTGTGTAATGCAGGGTTTAGCAGAAGGGTGCGGGCCCTGAAAGTGAGAGAGGTGTCTGTGGGACGGAAGGCGTGTGAAGACTGGAGAAGGGCTCACTTTGGGAGGTGGTAGCGCAGGTGTGCACGAGCTCCAGTGTGCTTTCCTTTCTCGCCTCCCTCTCATGGCGGGCAGTTAGGCCTTTGTACAGCTCACTGTCAAAATCAAACAGGGAAAAAAGAGGAGGAAGCAGAATGCTCACTTCTTAGACCTAACTTTAGTTCTGATAAATATTTACTCAAGAAAAAGTTGAAACGATAGTTCAAAATGCTGTCACCCTTTGGACATCTGCAAAATTCGTCTTGACCTGTATCTTATGTTCAGTTGTATGTGAGTGTAAACTTTTGCCTATTGCTTAACGTTCTCAGGTAGATCCCCTTTTGTCTTACTGTTAGTCTGCCTTTTTTCAGGCGATGTTGTCCTGTTTTGTTTTGTTTTAATTTGGGAAAGATACATTGTCACTGGGCTTAGGTTTTTAAGTTTGTAGAATTGTATTAATTTATACACTCACATCTCCTTCCCCAAGATAAAACTGTCTCTTCAGACACATATTCATGTGGCATGTCCTATATCTTCCACCACGCTGCTGCAGGGCATTTACATAAGAGGTCTTTACAAAAGGACTGGAAGAGGCTTAAGAAGAATGCCACAGAATAAGTTTAGATGGGTAAACAGTCCTGCTAACATATTCAAGCAGGGACTGTTACCTGAAGAACAAAGCAAGACCCTGTATAAACAAAAAAAAATTGAAAAATGCAATATCCATAAGTCTAAAATATATACAGTACAATAATTCAGAGACTTAACATTTTAAAAAGGAATGTAAAACAAGTAATTGTAAAAATGTTGTTTATATGCTGAGACCATAATGTTTCTAACATTAAATAAGATATTAAAATAATTTTACTATAAAATGTGGTTATTAGAAAATTTAAAATTATACAGTGGCTTCCATTAAATAAGGTATTAAAATAATTTTACTATAAAATGTGGTTATTGGAAAATTTAAAATTATACAGTGGCTTCCATGATATTTCTGTTAGTGGGCAGTGGTCTGATGCTTCCTGAAACATGGGAGGGGCCGGTTGCAGTGAGATTCTCGATGTCAGCCAGTGTGTAGATAGCCTTTTCATACCATGATGTCATTCTGTTAAGGAACATGGCAAATCTTGTGTTGAAGGGGCCTAACTTTTCCCCAGCAAAACAGAACCAGCAACCTGTTAAAAAACGGATAAAGGATTTAGAAGATATGCATGAAGCTTTATTAGTTATTCAATAAAATAGATCAAGAAAATGCCTTTGGTGTTCACTCCTTAAAAGTTAATAAAAAGTATATGTTATGTACACAGTTATAAAGATGAGCATATTAAGGGGTAGAATAATTATCAGTTGGTCTTTCTCAGAGTTGTAAATGTAAGCAAGAAGTCATATGATGTGCTGTCAGGCTTTGGCACCTTGCCAGTGATCTGGGCTCCAAACTTGAGTTCTGAGATAGAGCGCTGAGTATTGTGCTGAGTATTGACTCCACTTCGTCAGGCCAGGCACTGTGTACTGATCAGAAGCATCCTGCTTGGTGTGGGGTCAGTGACCACATAGAACCGCACTGTCTTCACCTTTGTATTTTCTGAGGGGCAACAGGAATGGTAGGACTGTTCCTGTTAAGTGAATATATTCTTTTTTTTTTTTTTTTTTTGCTTTTGAGACAGGGTCTCGCTTTGTAGTTCAGGCTGGCCCTGAGCTCACTATGGTGCCCAGGCAAGCCTCTACGAACTCAGCAGTCCTCCTGTCTCTGCCTCCCAAGTGCTGGGATGACAGGCGTGAGCCACCACGTCTGGCATTGTGGTATGCGGTGTTGATTGTTGGTGGGTGTGTCTCCATGCCCAGCATTATATGTGGTTACCGGGGATCGAACTCAGGACCTTGAGCTTGCGAGGCAGGCGCTGGAACCACTGAGCTAACCCTCCGGCCCTAAGTGAATATATTCTTGTGTTTTCAAAACAAGATCATGATAAAGGAAAATTCTATACTCTTTATTCATGTTTTCCAGCTGAGCAGATGATCAAAGAATTAGAATATAATTTTAAATCTAACAAAGCTGTTTTCCTTACTCATCCTTAAGGCTGCATATATTACTTATGCATTTAGTTAATTAAGAACCGAAACTTGGAAAACACTTTTATTTGGCCTCTTAAGATCACAGACTTGAATAACTGAGTGATTAGGAGTGTTCCTGATTCAGTACTTGTGCATATGGGTATATTAATAGATAATGTAATTTGTTGACAGCCATTTGGAACCTACAGAAACTTGTAATTTGTATGTTATTTCAGATAACCTTAACAAGGTTACCAAGTTTCAATTTCCTTTTAAAAACCCTAGTAATCTCATAAAATTGTACCCACACTTTCTGCTCCTTCCCCCTCAGCACCTAATGCCTGCTTCTCCTTCCCTTTTCCTTTTGATGAATGTTCAGCTTCATCCAGGTCTCTTCTGCCTTCTCCCTGCTTTAGGTCCACAGTTTAGGACCTGAGTGCTGATGTCTGACCGACCAGAGCTGTGATGTCCTGGGCGTGTGTTCAAATCACGCTGGCAGCTCTATAGTAGAGATGCCTTGGCCTTCCTTCTGGAGGTCTGATTAATTGGTCTGGGCCAAGACCTGCTCTAAGTCTTCACTAAATTGGTGCTCTGTATATTGTATGAAACCATCTGAATAGATAACAACTTAAGTAGAGTGACCTCAGAATTTATCATTCAAGTTGGAATGTTCCTCAGGGCCTTCTAAATTTCTACCTTCTCTTCTCAGGCTTTAGTTTGAGCTTTGTTTTTTCAGCATTAAACATGTTAAGATATTTTTCTTTCATCAACTCTTGACACTTCCTTAGGTGAGCCAGCTTATGTGCTGTTAAATCTCCTCACCTGGTTTGATAATGTCTTAGGCATTTCTCCCCTTATTTTGTAATTCTGATTGAAGATGCACATGATGTTTTTATATACAAATACACTGTGAAGGGACTACTGCAGTCAAGTAAATTATCATCCTTTTTTTTTTTTTTTTTTT